>ML660816.1:2413979-2550400 GCA_007570785.1 Antilocapra americana | reverse complement strand
GCAAACCACTCTCTGACATAAACCAAAGCGGGATACTCCATGACCCATCTCCCAGAATATTAGAAATAAAAACACAAATAAACAAATGGGACCTAATTAAAATTAAAAGCTTCTGCACAACAAAGGAAATTATAAGCAAGGTGAAAATACAGCCTTCAGAATTGGAGAAAATAATAGCCAATGAAGCAATGGACAAACAATTAATCTCAAAAATAAACAAGCAACTCCTGCAGCTCCATTCTAGAGAAATAAATGACCCAATCAAAAAGTGGGCCAAAGAACTTAACAGACATTTCTCCAAAGGTGACATAAAAATGGCTAACAAACACATGAAAAAATGTTCAACATCACTCATTATCAGAGAAATGCAAATCAAAACCACAATGAGGTATCACTTTACACCAGTCAGAATGGCTGTAATCCGAAAATCTACAAACAATAAATGCTGGAGAGGATGTGGATAAAAGGAAACTCTCTTACACTGTTGGTGGGAATGTAAACTAGTACAGCCACTATGGAAAACAGTGTGGAGGTTCCTTAAAAAGCTGCAAATAGTCCTGCCATATGACCCAGCAATTCCACTACTGGACATATACACCGAAGAAACCAGAATTGAAAGAGCCACATGTACCCCAATGCTCATCGTGCATTGTTTACAATAGCCAGGACATGGAAGCAACCTAGATGCCCATCAACTGATGAATGGATAAGAAAGCTGTGGTACATATACACAATGGAATATTACTCAGCATTAAAAAAAATTCATTTGAAGCAATTCTACTCAGATGGACAAAACTGGAGCCCATTATCCAGAGTGAAGTAAGCCAGAAGGAAAAACAAAAATACAGTATACTAACGCATATATATGGAATTTAGAAAGATGGTAACGAGAACCCTGCATGCGAGACAGCAAAAGAAACGCAGATGTATAGAACAGTCTCGTGGACTCAGTGGAAGAGGGCAAGGTTGGGATGATATGGGAGAATGGCTTTGAAACATGTTAAGTATCATATGTGAAATCAATCACCAGCCCAGTTTTGATGCTCGAGACTGGTGTACCGGGATGACCCAGGGAGAGGGAATTGGAAGGGAGAAGGGAGGAAGAGTCTGGAAGGGGAACATATGTATACCCATGGCAGATTCATGTCAATGTATGGCAAAACCAACACAATAAAGTAAAGAAAATTAAAAAAAAAAAACCAAACCTTTCTGAACCTGGGAAAGGAAATAATCAACCAAGCCCAGGAAACACAGAGAGTTCCAGGAAGGATAAGCCCCCAGGAGGAAAAATTGAGACACATATTGACAAAAATTAAAGACAAAGATAAAATATTAAAAACAAAAAGAGGAAAATGATAAATAACATACAAGGAGAAGAGAATAAGATGGCCGAAGAGTAAGTGTACATGGAGTACATCTCTCTCCACATATACATCAGAAATACACCTTCAGACACAGAAGTGCATGCAGAACACCAGCTGAGAGCAGACAGAAGTACCTGACAAGCAGAAAAGAATTTATAAAACCACACAGACTCATTAGGATGAAGGAGCTAGGGGGAAAAAAACAGGGGTGTTAATAATACTAGAACTGCCCTTGGTGGGTGGGGGAACTGAAGCAGGGTTCCAATCCCCACATCTGGGCAGTTGTCTGAGTCATAGGAGAAACATTTAGGGCCGAGAATGAAACAGTTGATCTGTGACAGCCTAAATGCAAAGAGAATCATACAGTCCTTGCCACAGCCATACATACCCTGAACAGGTACATAGGTCTCTTAAATGGCACAGAGGCTGGGAGATGGAGTGTAGGGATTGTGGAGCAATCCCAGGGTGAGGGCTGCCACTGACATTGGAGAGACTGATCAAAGGGATGTGAGGGAGGAGATTGGGGTGGGCAAAGCCTGTGGAGGAGAGCCAGGCAGCCACTGAAGCAGGGTGATATTGCTGAGCCACGCGCAAGGAGTGGAACCATCACCATAGCCTGTCTCTCCCCATATGCCAGCATTGATAGCTAAACAATAGAGGCTGGCCCGTTAAATGCCTATTGCTTTGAACTACAGGGTAGGACCTCCCACACAGGGTGCCACTTTAAGTGCCTGGTACACTGATCTACAGAGTAGGACCCTAGCCAAGGGGACCCTCTATGTACCTGATGCACCAAACATGTACCCTCTATATACCTGACACAGAGAAAGACCCCAGGCAAGGGAGCCCTTTAAGTGCCTGAATGGGCAGAGCTATGGAGAGAGACTGGTCAAAGAGGCCTTCTGGTTGCCAGCTACAAGAGGCTTGAGAACAGACACTGATAGGGCCATAATTCCTGTAGTGGAGGTAGTCCATGTCCCTGCACACTTGGCACCCCCAGGGTCCCCACAACCCAAGCAGTTGCACAACCTTCACACTCAACTCTCATTTGTGCAAAGTTACCACAGGCAAAAAAAAAAAAAAAAAAATCACGTTTATGCATGTAGTGTCACTGGTTGTGTCCAACTCTTTGCAACCCTGTGGACTGCAGCCTTCCAGACTTCTCTGTCAGGGGGCTGGGGGAAGGTTCTTCAGGCAAGAACACTGCATTGGGCAATACTGGTTGTCATACCCTTCTAAGACACTGTATTTCCTGCTGCTCTAGCCGCCAACTCCCCCTGTGTACTGCAAGAACACCTGTGACCCAAGCAGTTGTACTTGCAAACCCAAGTCTTCCAGGGAAGCGTCAGGAACAAATCTCAGTGGACAACCCACATGCAAAGGTGGAAATAAAACCACAATTGAAACCCAGGTGCAGTGTGGCTAAGGAGAAGACCGAAAACATTCCCACCAACTGTACAAGCTGCATATTAAACCCACAGGATCAACTAGCAGACTTTGTGTCTATAAATGTTTAAAAGGACACTGAGAACTCCTAGGAAAGAAAATTCTGATAGCTCTGAACATTAGAGGCAAGAACACAAAGGGGTAGGACCAGATTAGAATCTGAGCTTCCCCAACAGCAGGTCCAGAGACCAGCACAGTGTTGGAGGGCATCCTAGGGAGATGAGGTGGATTGTGACTTCCAGTGAAGGAAAGGACACTGATAGCTGTGACTCTAAGAAAAACGTGCATTCTTATGTTTCGACTTGTTCTGTAGATTCTTGTGGATTTTTTCTCCTTTTTCTTCTTTTTCCCTTCCCCCCTCATCGCTTGTAGTTGTCAATTTTATGAGCACTATGAAATCTAATTAAGCTTTTGATATTTTTTTTAGTAATAATTTTTTTTTGTTGTTATAAACTTCTGCCTCTACATTGGGCTTTTGCAGTTCTGTGAAGTTTTCCTTTTTCTTTCTTTTTTTCCCTTTGTTCAATCTTTTTTTTCTCTCTTTCTTCAATTTTAATTTTTTAAAAACATTATTATTATTTTCTTCATTTATTCCATTGTTTGCCTTTCCCACTGTTCTTTTTCCCTTGCAGCTAATCTTTAATGTATATAAATATTCCTTATCTACCTCTACTTAATTTTGCATATCTCTTCTTTCTTTTCTTTCCTTTCCTATAAACATATTTGTTAGCCTTGCTTTCATTGCTTTATTTCCCACTTGGCATCTTGCTTTAGTTTAATTTTCCTGTTTGTGGTTTACTAGCTTTATTCTTACCTGGTTGATAAAATTTTTGGTTTACTTTATTTTCTGGGTCAATATATTGTGCTTTATTTTTATTGGACTGCTTTGATTTTGCTTTTAGGTATATATGTATGTGTCTATATTCCACTATTTTAGTTATCATTTGCTTGATTTTGTAACTGCCATTTGTCTGGGATTCATCTTTGGTTTCTCATTTTTAGGTATTTATTTTAATCTCACTTAATGCAATAACAAACCACTTGTGGAATCCTCATTCCCAGCCAGAGAATAAGCCCTGAGCCTTTGGAGTGGGAGCACTGACTCCAAGACCCTAGACTATCAGAGAATTAACCCTAGGGAGAATCAAATAGTGAGAACTCAAGCAAAGGAACCGCTTGAACATAAGACTTGCCATCACCCGACTATGAGTAACACCCTGTGCAGGATGTATTTTCTAAATAACAAACAAATGTATAGAACAGTCTCATGGACTCTGTGGAAGAGGGCAAGGGTGGGATGATATGGGAGAATGGCATTGAAACATGTTAATTATCATATGTGAAATCAATCGCCAGCCCAGGATTGATGCTCGGGGCTGGTACACCAAGATGACCCAGGGGGAGGGAATTGGGAGGGAAGAGGGAGGGAGGTTCTGGAGGGGGAACATATGTATACCCATGGTGGATTCATGTCAATGTATGGCAAAACCAACACAATAAAGTAAAGAAAATTAAAAAAAAAAAAAGAAAAGAAAGAAAGAAAGAAATAACAAACAAAACAGAAAAACAAACCCAATCATCAGCAGACAGGATTACTGCCTCACTCAGCCTTGCCCATTAGAGGAAAAACAAACAAACAAACACTCAGCAAAAATCTCATCCTATACAAAGCTTACAGAAACCACTGAACAAATCTTGAAAGGGAAAAATCAAAAGGAAGAAAGAATTCAAACTTGAAGCCTGGGAGAAGGAGACCTCATTTATTGTCTTTAGCTTAGAAAATAAGCTAAGAAAAAAAAGGAATGAAAAGGCAGATAACTACTACACAAATGAAGGAACAACCTAGAAACCCAGAAACCCAAATAAATAATGAGGAAATAGGCACATTACCTGAAAAAAAAAATCAGAAAAATGATAGTAAAGATGATCAAAAACCTTGAAAACAGAATGGAGAAAATGCAAGAATCAATTGACAAAGATATAGAAGAATGAAAGTGTAAATATATAGAGCCAAACAACACAATTACTGAAACTTAAAATACTTTAAAAGGAATCACATGCTAGTAAAGTAATGCTCAAAATTTTCCAAGCCAGGCTTCAGCAATAGGTGAACCCTGAACTTCCAGATGTTCAAGCTGGTTTTAGAAAAAGCAGAGGAACCAGAGATCAAATTGTCAACATCTCCTGGATCATCAAAAAAAGCAGGAGAGTTCCAGAAAAACATTTGTTTCTGCTTTATTGACTATGCCAACGCCTTATCACAATAAACTGTGGACAATTCTGAAAGAGATGGGAATACCAGACCATCTTACCTGTCTCTTGAGAAACCTGTATTCAGGTCAGGAAGCAAAAGTTAGAACTAGACATGGAATAACAGACTGGTTCCAAATAGGAAAAGGAGTACATCAGGCTGTATACTGTCACCCTGCTTATTTAACTTATATGCAGAGTACATCATGAGAAACGCTGGTCTGGAGGAAGCACAAGCTGGAATCAAGATTGCTGGGAGAAATATCAATAACCTCAGATATACAGACGATAGTACGTTTATGGCAGAAAGTGAAGAGGAACTAAAAAGCCTCTTGATGAAAGTGAAAGAGGAGAGTGAAAAAGTTGGCTTAAAGCTGAACATTCAGAAAATTAAGATCATGGCATCTGGTCCCATCACTTCATGGGAAATAGATGGGGGAAACAGTGGAAACAGTGTCAGACTTTATATTTGGGGGCTCCAAAATTACTGCAGATGGTGATTGCAGCCATGAAATCAAAAGACACCTACTCCTTGGAAGGAAAGTTATGGCCAACCTAGATAGCATATTGAAAAGCAGAGACATTACTTTGCCAACAAAGGTCCGTCTAGTCAAGGCTATTGTTTTTCCAGTAGTCATGTATGGATGTGAGAGTTGGACTATAAAGAGGCTGAGCGCCGAAGAGCTGACGCTTTGAACTGTGATGTTGGAGAAGACTTGAGAGTCCCTTGGACTGCAAGTAGACCCAACCAGTCCATCCTAAAAGAGATCAGTCCTGGGTATTCATTGGAATGACTGATGTTGAAGCTAAAACTCCAATATTTTGGGCACCTCATGTGAAGAGTTGACTCATTGGAAAAGACCCTAATGCTGGGAAGGATTGGGGACAGGAGGAGAAGGGGACGACAAAGAATGAGATGGTTGGATGGCATCACCGACTCAATGGACATGGGTTTGGGTAGATTCTGGGAGTTTGCGATGGACAGGGAGGCCTGGCATGCTGCGATTCATGGGGTCACAAAGAATCAGACACAACTGAGCGAATGAACTGAACTGATGAATTTATAGTGGAACCAATCAATAATCTGATATTTACAATTGCCATTTCTGATAGTTTCCTTGTGGTGTCTAAAAACAGGTCACTTTCTTTTCATCACATTCCATTGCCTTAAGTATGAAGTTTGACCTTATTAATGATTTTAGGCGCCTGGGAATGAATATTGCCATAGTAAGAAGATACACCCAGTGGTAGGTTAGTCATACCCAAGAAAGAGTGAATAGCTAAAAATCACAACTTTTTGTGTAATTAGACCTCACTTTTCCTACTCTAATTATATCTTATCCATTACCACTCATTTTTTCATTTATTAATTCAGAAATATTTGTTAATGCCTTTGTGTGCCAGACTTTCTACTACTTCAAAGATCAGCTCTTCCTCCCTACTCTGCCTCTTTGGCCCTCACATGAGCCTTCTCCTCTTTTGTTTTTACTCTATTTTTTTCCTCTTTCTTTCTCTATCTCAGGATGGGAAGTAGTAGACTCACATAACTTTTATTCATGGATAGATTAATATGTCAAGCCTGAATGTGACATTTATTATGACCAAAAACTGAGTTCTCTGTGAATCCTCTGTTACTGTGATACTCTTATCCATGTGGTACAGAATATGCCGAATATGCCATACTTGAATAATTTGTTTTCATTTTCTTATTAGACTGCTAGTTTTTATGATAATTTTTGTTTCATAAATATTGATCGAACTACTACTCTGCCCAGGAAGGATAAGGGAAGATAGAGTATTAAGAAGAAATAATTTATTTTTTGTTGTTGTTAAATAAAATTCACCTTTATTAGAAAAAGTTTAAGAAGTCATTTGCAGTACAGTGGAATTGTAACAGATACTGTGCAAATTAGATTAAAATCAAAAGTCAAGCTAAAAAATTTATATATTCATCAATGGATTTCTTATTTCTTTTTTTAATTGGAGTATAGTTTCTTTACAATGTTGTGTTAGTTTCTGCTGTAAAGCAAAATGAATCAGCCATAAATATACATCTATCCAGTTTTTTTTTTATGTTTATGATAAGAACAATCAAAGTAGCATACATTTATACAGCTTCTTACAAATTCAGTAATTAATAGAGTAACTTCAATTACACTTGTTTTTGTTGTTCAGCCGCCAAGTTGTCCCCCACTCTCTGCAACCCCATGAATTGCAGCACACTAGGCTTCCTTGTCTTTCACTGTCTCCTGGAGTTTGCTTAAAATTCATGTCCATTGAGTCAGTGATGCCATCCAAACATCTTATCCTCTGTCACCCCTTTTTACTGTTGCCCTCAATCTTTCCCAGCATCAGGGTCTTTCCCAGTGAATTGGACCTTTGCATCAAGTGGCCATAGTATTGGAGCTTTAGCTTCAGCATCAGTCCTTCCAATGAATATTCAAGGTTGACTTCCTTTAGAATTGACTGGTTTGATCTCCTTGTGTCACACAGAAAACTCCATATACACGTTATTATTTCATATATACATTATTTTGTTAAAGAGTCATAGCAGTTTAAGGAAGTATACAGTTTTTAGTTATATTTTACAAGTGAGACTTCGTGAGTACAAATACACCTTAATGAAATACACTTGCTCCTGCTCTCAGGAACTCCCCTTTTCCTGTCTGTGCTGGCAAAAAATAAAAAAAATGAATAAAAAAAAAAAAAGATCTTTCACAGTGTCCCACAGAGCAGATGCACAAGTGAACACCCATGAACATAATGTGACAATAGATCATAGTATAAGTATGTGGAAGAAAAGAGCAATACAGATGAATGTTGATTAGTCAGGGACTATTTTTTGGGTAAAAGTTTAAAATGGTGAACTGTTTCACAGGGATTAAGAAGATGGGGTCAGGTGAGAGAGAGTAGCACATTATAAGCAGATGGAACTATTAGAACTGTTAAAGCCTGAAAATTAAGGGGAGATTGACTTGAGAGAAAGAAGAAAACATAGGCAGGGGCCAGACTGTAAAAGACCTTTGATCTTTGCTAAGTGTTTGGGCTTTTTCTGATATGTGATTAGAAAACAAATGAAGCAGCTGGAATGGTGTGATCTTAGCTGTCTTTTAGCAGAGTTATTCTGGTGGCAATGTTGAAGACTACTTAGAAGGACTGAAACTCAGAGGAATGGGATCAGTTAAGAGTGTAAACAAGAGTTAGAGAAGTCTGGAACTACATTATGTCAGTGTGAATTCTGATCTTCGAAGTCAAATGCATCTTCCTGGTACAGAATCTTGAGGAAACTGGTGCAGGGCTCAGAACTCACACTTTTATGGGAAAACTTATGCAAAAAAAATTATTCTCCAAACTTGTGGGTCACTCACCTAGGGCATGGAATTTAATGATATTAATTTCATGAGTCTACCCCTTCTATTAAACTTGCTGTGGTTCCTTCTTTATTTCTTTAGTTGTAGATCTTTTCTGGTAAGTGTTGGCTTTTTTTCATCAATGGTTGTTCTGCTGATAATTGAGATTGTGGTGGGCTCATGGGAAGAGATGAGTTCATAGTCTTTCTACATTGCCATCTTGGTCATTCTTCAATGATGATACTGAGCACCAGGTGAGGAAGAGCTTCAGTGAGAATAAAAGATGAGTTTTATACTTGTTAGTTTGGAAGAACCTTTAGAATGTCTATGTGGAAATACACAATAAGCACATTTATAGAATTTAGGAAAAAGTGAATAGGATCTTGTTACTCAATATCACTATATGAGTAACAAACAATTTTAATTTATTATAAGCCTGAGAATTGTAATCAAAATAATGAGAAACAATAAGGTTGCTAGGAAGAGGTAAGAGTGAAAAAAGAAGCGAAGGAAATGTGGAAATCTGGTATTGAAGGGTCTGGTGGAAGAAAAAGATAAAACAGGGGACAGATTAAAGGAAATAAGTGATAAATATAAAATATAGATAATATAGGAATTTATTCTTCCCCACTTGTCTGAGAATTAGCATGTCTATCCTTAATCTCAGTTTTAGAACAATTCCAAAATCAGGTATGAGAAATTAGACTGTTGAGAAAAATAAATCTGTAATCAGATCCTACTGGGTTGAGGGATAAACAGAAAGAAGGAAAATAACAAATGGAGTGTAGACATTTTTAAATCATAGCATAGCCAAAATGATGATATGTAGATAATAAATAGCTTCCAGAGACTAAATGGTATTATACTTCCCAAGTGGTTGTGGGCAATGAAGAGGGTGATACACAGGGAGGACAGGGATACACAGGACTTTGTAATATAACCAGGCATAAAGGGAGAAGAGGACTCAATAAACTCATCACACTGCTAAAGTCCAGTGGTCAAATATTTTGTGGAAAAAAGAAAAGGGCTAAGATTCACTTCTGAGATAGAACCTGAAGAAAAAAGGTTAGGAATTTGCAGAAATCACAAGGATGGAGATTTCTGGATATTCCAGACCATAATACTGGCTGATCAAACCAAATTTACTTATATTTTTAAGGGAAAGAGAATCTCAAATGATTATTCAGTTACAATTAAAGAAGAGTTAGTGCAAAAGTGAAAGAAAAAATAAAAATAGTGTTCATGAACTTGCAAATAGTTTCTAACTTCAAGTATGCATAAATTTGTAGCTACCATATGGATAGGTGTTTATGTCACTTTTCTTTTTGCAATGTAAACATACAGCTTCTTTTTAATTACTCCTATTAGATTAAATTGGTATTTCTGAGGAGGCATCTGTTTTTCCATTCTTGCAACTTCTTACAGAGTCTAGTAGAATGATAGTTATTTCATGTCACTGATTGTTCCACTAAATGAATGACAGCAATTGTAGGTCTCTGTTAACCTCAGTGAACCCAAATATGGAAGGAACAACAGCATTTATGAGAATTTGAAAGACAGACAAAGGAATAGGTAGAAATGAAATGGTATTGAATACTCTAGATCTCCACAATATAATTTCATAAATATTAAGGTAAATATGTTGATTTTCACCCACATTGTTATACGTCATTAAAATTTCAATAAGTAATATATATCATACTTCAAGCAAAAGACACAAGTAAACAAAGTTAAAAATTCTATGACTTAGGACTTCCCAGGTGCTGCAGTGGATAGGAATCTACCTGCCAATGCAGAGAACATGGATTTGATCCCTGGTCCTGGAAGATTCTCATGCTGTGGAGCAACTAGGCCCATGTGCCAAAACTATGGTAATCTGTGTGCTCTAGGGCCCATAACAAAGAGTAGCCACCACTCTCCAAAACTAGAGAAAGCCCTTCAGCACCAATGAAGATCCAGCACAGCCATAAGCAAATAAAATTGTATAAAAAAATTACATGACTTAAAGAAAAAAGAGATGCATTTTAATAAAAGGAAAGATTAGGTGTGGCCCCTTTGGATATAAATGGAAACAGCTTATGTTCCTCAAAGTATGATTCTCAGACCACTTGTAGCATAATCACATGATGCACTTGTTAAAATGCAGATCTATGAGTCAGAATTTCTGCAAAGAGGGACCAAAAAATCTACATTTTAATCTGTGCCCCAAATAATTCTGATGCCCTTATATTTGAAACCTAGAATACATATTTCAGTGTGGTGTCAGAGTTTATATGGATATAACTGATATTATAGGATCGGGGGGAATAACAATGGAATATTTGTCGGGAGCTAGATAGGTGGGATCATGTGGCAGTGAAATAGGCTTTATAAATAAAATAGACCAGGAATTGATTACATGATGCCATATAAAATTCATTTAATTTTCCCAGTCCTCTATCTTCCTTCCTGTAAAATATACTTTAAAGTGTCCATGTAGGAGGCCTGTGGTCATGAACAGTGATAGATTGTGTAAAGAGCCTGACATATCCAGGGTGCCTGATAACTCAGTGCTGTGATTGTTGGGCCTTTTGAAAGGAGATTTACTGTGCTTAAAAAGTTACCCCCAGGTCCTAGAAAACTGCTGAGAAACAGAAAGATGGCATATTTGAAGAAAATATTTTGCAAACAGACCCCCTAACCCAACCCAATCACCATCAATATCATATACATGGAAGACAAGTATGATCCCATTAGCATTTCCTGGTCTGAGAGAAAAGGAAATAAAACCTACTGTAGGAACATGATAGAACAATGCTTTCTACTGCTTTGCACCAGGACATGATTACAAAGGAAATGCTAACTTCCTGAAGAGCAAAAGCATATCATTTTGATTAAGTTTGATGGGCTATAAAAGGTAAATCCTGCCAATAACAAAGAAACTAAAACGATAGCTCCAAGGACGTAGGAAAGAAACATCAAGATTTTGTTGTGTGTGTGACTAAATCTCAGAGGAGCATGACGAGAAGAACTGAAGTCAGAACAAAAGAAATGCTAGATAAAACTTGTAAATATTCAGTGTCCTGTTAGCAAATTGAAGTGGTTTTGTGTTTGTCTCTATGAAGAAATCACAGTTCCAGTCATTAGGCTCCAGTGAAGAAAGATTGCAGGTTACGGTGTAGAGAAACATAATACAAAGGACTTTCTTAAAGTTGGAAGATATTTAATCCTTTTTCTTCTCAAATTTTAAAAATGAGTATTTGAATAATTGCCAGAAGTAGACTTTAATTTTTACAGTGTTTCTTTCCTTAATCGAGGAGAAGGGGGAAGCAAGGGAAAGGCAATGTCTTCTTAGACAATACAGGCGATTGTTTGAAGTTTATTACTTAGTTGTAGCTCCAAAGTTGAACAGCTAGAAAGAGAATATTCTGATACTTAGATAATTGGCTTTCAAACAAAAAAAAAAGCAAGTCAGTTTATGTGGATTTTATTTTTATTTTTTTTAGCCACATAATTGACATACAACATTGTATGCCCAATAAGTATGTGTGTAACTATTTATATTCAACCAAATGATGACCACATAGCTTTAGTTAACACCTTCCTCATTTCACATGATTACCATTTATTTTTTGTTTGTGGTGAGAACACTTAAAAACTGCTCTCTTAGTTCATTCCAAGGCTATAATATGATATTATTAACCATGATTACTGGGCTTCCCATGTAGCTCAGTTGTAAATAATTCACCTGCAATGAAGAAGACACAGGTTTGAGCCCTGGGTCATGAAGATCACCTGGAGAAGGAAATGACAACCCCCTCTAGTATTCTCCCCTGGGAAATCCCATGGAGAGAGAAGCTTGGCATGCTGCCATCCATGGGGTCACAAAAAAAGTCAGACACGATGACTTGGTGACTTAAACACAGCAATAACAATCCATGATCACTATACTGAATATTTAGAATTTATTCCTCTTATAATTGGAAGTTTGTATGATTTGTCTACCATATTTGCATTTCCTCCAATCTCCCAGTCTCTGGCAACTACCACTCTAATCTTCATTTTTATAAATATTGCTTTTTTTTTTTTTCTTGGAGGTTTTATACAGTTTTTATCTTTCTCTATCTGACCTGTTTTACTTAGCATGATGTCCTCATGGTCCATCCATGATGTCTCAGATGGCAGAATTTCCGTGTTACTCATAGCTGTATAATATTCCATTGTATAGATCTACCTCATCTTTATCCATTTACCCATTGACAGACACTTGGGTAGATAATTAGAACTACTAAATAGAACTAAAATTTAGCAATCCAGCTTCTCTGTAATAAATATAAAGGAAATTAAATTAGTATTTCAAAGGAATGTTTGCACTTCCATAGTCAATGCACTATATTCAACATAGTCAAGATATGGAAATGAGAGGGTAGCATAACAGGCAGAAAGGCCAGGGGTCTCCAAACAGGAAATAGGCTGAAAGTGTCAGACATTTTTTATCTGTCTCTTAAGTGGCAAGAGGAAACAAACTAGCAATATTTTTTTCCCTTCTCTATACAGATTTAAAAGAGGTTTCTCTTAAAATACTGTGTTGTCATAAGACACCTGGTTTCACCTGAAAATAACAAACCTTGAGTTAACCAATGCCTTCTTCTTATGGAAATGTTTGTCTTAAGCTATGTTAATGTACTATGCATTTACCCCAAACTCTGTCTTCAAGTTAGTTCTGCCAAATAGCTCAGAACCTACTTGACAAACCAGTATGTTATATGCAGACATTGTTCCCCTAATATATGTAAATAAAACTATCTGTATGGTAAACTGCCCTTCTACAAGATTCCAGTCAATCAGTTTATGGCCCAAGATGACTCCTCTGGTGCCAAGATTGGCCCAAAACACATCTTATGTATGAGGGGCCTGGTGCCATTCTGAGTTTTGAGACATTTCTTTCTTTCATTAGCAAACTGCTAGTGACTATAAAACATCCAGCTGAAGACTATCAGGGAGGGGGTACTCTTTCTGCTCCCTTCTGATAGCTATGTTAGAAGCTTTCTCTATCTCCTTTATACTTTAATAAAACTTTATTAAACAAAAGCTCTGAGTGATCAAGCCTTGTCTCTGGCCCCAGATTGAATCCTTCTCCTCTGGAGGCCAAGATTCCTGGCATCGTTTTGTGGTTTCACATCAACCTTTCAAAAATAATACAAGTGTTTGTCAATAAATGAATGGATAAAGATGAGGTATATCTATACAATGGAATATTATACAGCTATGAGTAATATGGAAATCCTGCCATCTTAGATATCATGGATGGACCATGAGGGCATCATGTTAAGTAAAATAAGTCAAACAAAGGAAGACAAATACTACAAATACTGTTACATTTAGTATTAATTGGAGAAGGAAATGGCAACCCATTGCAGTATTTTTGCTTAGGAAATCCTACAGACAGAGTCTGACTGGTGGGCTACAGTTTGTGGGGTTGCAAAGAGTTGGACACTACTTAGTAACTGAGAACACATTTAGTATTAATAATTCTATTTTTACTTTTTTGAGGAATATTTATATTTCAATAATGGCTGTATCCACTTGCATTCTTATCAACAGGGCACAAGGGCTTCTTTTTCTCCATATTCTCTCAAACACTTGTTATCACTTGTATATTTTATAATAGTCATTCCAACAGGTTTGACGTAATAGCTCATTGCCATTTGATTTACTTTTTTTCTGATGATTAGTAATGTTGTGCACTGTTTTGCATACCTTTTTATCATCTATATGTCTTCTTTGAAAAATATCTATTCAGTTCTTCTGTTCATATTTTAATTGGGTTGTTTGTTGTTAACTTATTAAGTTGTATGAGTTCTTTTTACATTTTGACTATTAACACCTTGTCAGATATATGATTTGTAAATATTTTTTCCTGTTTCATAGATTGCCTTGTAATTTGTTGATAGGTCCTTTGTCTCTCCAAAAGCATTTTAGTTTGATGTGTTCCTGCTTGTTTACTTTGACTTTGTTTGTTTTGATTTTGGTGTCAAATACAGAAAATAATTGTCAAGACTGATATCAAGGAGCTGTTTCTTTTTCCTCCAATGTTGTTGAGACATAATTGACATACATACATGCTAAGTTGCTTCAGTTGTGTCCGAGTCTTTGTGATCTCATGGACTGTAGCCTGCCAGACTCCTCTGTCCATGGGGATTCTCCAGGCAAGAATACAAGAGTGGATTTTTGTGCCTTCCTTCAGGGGATCTTCCCAATCCAGGAATAGAACCCAAGTCTTTTACATCTCCTGTTTTGGCAAGTATTTTCTTTACCACTAGTGCCACTTGGGAAGCCCTATAGTTGACATATGGCTGTAAAAGTTTAAGGTGTACAGCATATTGATTTCATTATATATAATGAAATGATTGCCATGATAATTTTAGTAGACAGCCATCATTTCATATAGATACAGAATAAACAAATAGAAAAATATTTCCTTGCAATTAGAACTCATAAGATATACTCTCTTGATAGCTTTCATATATAACATACAGCACTGTTAATTATATATATCATACTATACGTTGCATCCTTGGTATTCATTTATTTTAAACTGAAAGTTTGTACCTTTGGACCACTTTCACACAATTTTCCCTCTCCCCACCCCATGCCTTTGATCACTACAAATCTGATCACATTTTTCTATTAGCTTGCTTGTTTTTGAGATAACTGCAAGACTGTGTTCCTGTCATTCAACATAGTGATTTTAAATTCCTATACATTCCAAAACAATCACCATGAAAAGTTATCATGATGTGATCATAAAAGATATTATATATTTATTGACTATATTCCCCATACTATACATTTTATAAAAGTGACTCATTTATTTTACAACTGGAAGTTAGTATCTCTTAATAATCTACCTTATCTATTTCTTTCCTCTCTCCATTCCCTTCTGCTCTGGCAACCATCTAGTTTTTTACTGACATCTGTAACTCTGCTTCAGTTTTGGTATTTTGTTTTATGCTTTATCGTTATATTTGGTAACTTTTTTTTTGTTTTAGTGTCCACATATAGGTGAAGTAACAATTACCTTTCTCTATCTAATATATTTCACTTAGTACAATATCCTGTAGCTCTATCCATGTTGTCACAAATGGCAAATTTTCATTCTTTTTGTGAATGACATTCCATTGTATGTATAGATACACACACACACACACACACACACACACACACACACACACACATACATATATATTTATATATATAGTCTTTATCCATTCCTCTATGGTGGACACTTAGGTTGCTTCCATGTTTTGGCTTCTGTAAATAATGATGAAATGACCATAGGGATACATATGTATTTTCTAATTAATTTTTTCTTTCTTCAGATAACCACCCAAGAATGAAATTACTAGATCATATGGTAGTTCCTATTTCTAATTATTTGAGGAATCTCCATATTGTTTCCATAGTGGCTCCAGCAATTTACCATCCTATTGACAAGCATTCCTTCTTCCACATATCCTTACCAAAACTTAGGATTTATTGTCTTTTGATGATTGCCATTATAATAAGTGTGAGGTGATATCTCACTATGGTTTGGATTTGCCTTTTCCTAATGATCGTGATATTGAGCATCTTTCCATGTGCCTGTTGTCCATCTATATGTCTTCTTTGGGAAACTACTTATTCACATTCTCAGTTCTTTTTAAAATATGGTTGTTTCTTTTTTGATGTTGACTCAATGCATGGCTTCATCATTTACATTAATCCCTGATCAGATATACAATTTGCACATATTTTATCCCATTAAATAGGTGATGTTTTTATTTTGTTGATAGTTTCCTTCACTGTGCAAAACTTTTTGGTTAATATAGTTACATTGATTTATCTTTGTTTTTGTTTCCCTTGTCTGAGGAGTCATGGATATAAATATATATTACTAAGTCTAATGTTAAAAAGCATGCCTCATGTTTTCTTATAGGTGTTTTATGGGTTTAGGTATTACATTTAAGTCTTCAACCCAATTTGAATTTATTTTTGTGCATGCATAAGTAGTCTAGTTTGATTATTCTACATGTAGCAATTATATTTTCCCAACACCATTTATTGAAGAGGCTTACTTTTTTTGACTGTATGTTTTTGCCTCTTTTGTTGTAGTTTAATTGCTATATAAATTTAGGTAAATTTTTGGGCTTTCTGTTCTGTTCCATTGAACTCTGTGCCTGATTTTGTGCCAGTATTCTGCTGTTTTGATGACTGCAGCTTTGTAGCATAGTCTGAATCATGACTCCTCCAGGTTTATTATTTCTCAAGATTGCTTGGCTATATGCGTTTCCATAAAAATTTTAGAATTCTTTGTTATGGTACTGTAAAAAATGTCATTGATATTTTGATAGGGATTGCAATGAATCAGTAGATTCTCTTGGGTAGTATGGTCATGAAAAATACCAATGTTTCCAAACCATAAAAGTCAAGAGATACCTTGAGTAACAGACAAGTTTGCACTGGAGTCCAAAATGAAGCAAGAAAAAAGTCTAACAGAGTTTTGCAAAGAGAACATACTAGTCATAGCAAACGACCTCTTCCAACAACACAAGAGACAACTCTACAAAAGGACATCAACAGGTGATCAATACTGAAAATAGACTGATTATATTCTTTGTAGCTAAAGATGGAGAAGCTCTATACAGTCAGTAAAAACAAGACCTGGAGTTGACTGTGGCTCAGATCATCAGCTTCTTATTGAAAATTTCAGAGTTCAGTCTAAGAAAGTATGGGAAACCGCTAGGCCATTCAGGTATGACCTAAATGAAATCTCTTATGATTATACAGTGAGAGTGACCAAGGGATTCAAGGAATTAGATCTGACAGACAGAGGGCCTGAAGAACTATGAATGAGGACAGGAGGCAGTGATCAAAACCATCCCCAAGAAAAAGATACGCAGAAAGACAAAACGGTTGTCTGAGAAGACCTTACAAATGGTTGAGAAAAGAAGAGAAACAAAAGACAAAGGAGAAAGGGAAAGATATGCTGATCTGATTCCAGAGTTCCAAACAAGAGCAAGGAAACTTTAAAAAGTTTTGTTGAGTGAACAATGCAAAGAAATAGAGAAAAAGAGTGAGAAAGACTGGAGATCACATCAAGAAAATTAGAAAATTAGAGCTACCAAGGGAACATTTTGTTCAAAGATAGGTACAATAAAGGAGAGAAATGGTATGGACATAACAGAAGCAGAAGATAGTAAGAAGTGGCAAGAATACACAGAAAAACTGTACAAAGAAGGATAACCATGTAGAGCCAGATACCCTAGAGTGTGAAGTCAAGTGGGCCTTAGGAAGCATCACTATGAACAAAGCTAGTGAGGTGATGAGAGTCTATCTGAGCTATTAAAAATCTTAAAATATGATGCTATTAAAGTTATGCACTCACTATGCCAGCAAATTTGGAAAACTCCATAGTGGTCACAGGACTGAAAAAGGTCAGCTTTCATTCCAATCCCAAAGAAGGGCAATGCCAAAGAATAAATGTTCAAACAACAAAACAATTGGCTTATTTCATATTGTAGAAAAGTAATACTCAAAATTCTTGAAGTTAAGCTTCAACAATACATGAATTGAGAACCTTTAGGGGTACAAGCTGGATTTAGAAAAGGCAAAAGAACCCAAGGTCAAATTGCCAACATCTGTTGGATCATAGAAAAAGCAAGAAAAGATATCTACTTCTGCTTCATTGACTATGCTAAAGACTTTGACTGTCTGGATCACAACAAACTGGGAATTTCTTCAAGAGATGGGAATACCAGACCACTTTTCCTGCCTCCTGAGAAACCTGTATGCAGTTCAAGAAGCAATAATTAGAACAGGACATGGGATAGCAGACTGGTTTCAAATTTGGAAACAAGTACTTCAAGGCTGTATATTTTCACACTGCTCATTTAACTTATATGCAGAGTACATCATGCGAAATGCCAAGCTGGATGAATCACAAGCTAGAATCAAGATTGCTGGGAGAAATATCAGCAATTCATATATGTAGATGATACAATTTTAATTGCAGAAAGTGAAGAGGAACTAAAAAGCCTCTTGATGAACGTGAAAGAGAAGAGTGAAAATCCTTGCTTAAAACTTAACATTTAAAAAACTATGATCAAGGCATCGGATCTAATCACTTCATGGCAAATAGATGGGCAAAAAGTGGAAACATTGATGGGCTTTATTTTCTTGGGCTCCAAAATCACTGCAGGTGATGACTGCAGCCATGAAATTAAGACAGTTGCTTTCTGAAAGAAAAATTATGACAAACCCAGACAGTGTATTAAAAAGCACAAATATTACTTTTGCCAAAGAAGGTTTGTATAGTCCAAACTATGGTTTTTCCAATAGTCATGTATGGATGTGAGGGGTAAACCATAAAGAAGACTAATTGCTGAAGAATCAGTGCTTTTGAACTGTGGTGTTGGAGAAGACTCGTCAGAGTCCCTTGGACTGCAAATGCTTTGACTACCTGATGTGGAGAGCTGAATCCCTGGTAATGGCCCTGGTGCTGGAAATAATTGAAGGCAGGAGAAGGGGGTGAAAGAGGATAAGACTGTTGGATGGCATCATTGACTTAACAGACATGAGTTTGGGCAAACTCAGTGAGAAAGTGAAGAATAGGGAAGTCTGGCGTGCTGCAGATGATGGGGTCCCAGAGTTGGACACAACTGAAGCACTGAACAGCAACAACAGACCATGTGGATGATGTCTCTCTTTATCTGTTTCTGTCATCTTCAAATTTTTATTAGTGTCTTGCAGGCTTCCCTGATGGCTCAGATTGTAAAGTACCTACCTACAATATAGGATACCCAGATTTGGTCCCTATGTCTGGAAGATCTCTTGGAGAAGAAATGGCAACCCATTCTAGTATTCTTACCCAGAGAATCCCATGAGTGATTCAGCCCAGATGAGCCTGTTGGGCTAAAATTCATGGGGTGGCAAAGAGATGGACCAGACTGAGCACTAACATGTACACATACAGTTTTTCAAGTACATGTGATTTATCTCCTTAGTTACATTTGTTTCCTCAATATTTTCTTCTTTTAGATGTGGTTGTAATTTAAATTGTTTTCTTAACTTTCTGATATTCATTTTTAGTGTATAGTAATATATCAATATATTAGTTTTATATCCTGAAATTTTCTCAAATTCATGTATGAGTTCTGCTAGTTTTTATTGGCATTCTTAGGATTTTCTTTGTATAGTATTGGGGCTTCCTTGGTAGAGCTAATGGTAAAGAACTGCTCTGCCAATGCAGGAGATATAAGAGAAAAGGGTCCAGTAGCTGGATCCAGAAGATCTCCTGGAGTAGGAAATGGCAACCCACTCCAGAATTCTTGCCTGAGGAATCCATGGACAGAGGAGCCTGGCAGGCTACAATTGATAGGATCACAGAGTCGGACAAGAAAGAAACAACTTAACATGCATGCACACATATATAGTATCATGTCATCTGCAGAGACAGTTTTACTTCTTCCTTACAAGCTGGACCCTTACTTTTTTCTTCTTGTCTGATTGCTTTGCATAAGATCTTAAAAGTATGGTTAATAAAAATACTGATAGTGATTCTCCTTGTCTTGTTCCTGATCTTAGAGGAAATGCTCTCAGTTTTTCACTGTTGAGTAAGAGGTTATCTGTGGACTTGTCATTTGTGGCCTTTATTATGTTAAAGTATGATTCATCTATTCACACTGCTTTTTTAATTTTTATTTTTAGTTTGTTTTTTTACTGCTCTTTATCTCTTTTAAGTTCAATTTATTTAGTTTAATTGGAAGCTAATTATTTTACAATATTGTAGTGATTTTGCCATATATTGACATGAATCAGCCATGGGAAAAGCATAATTAGATGTTGCCTTTTGTTTAAAGTTTTTTTCTGCATCTCTAGGTGATCATCTGATTTTTGTTTTGAATAACAATTGAAACTTCTTAATGTAGTATATCACATTAATAGATCTGCAGAAACTGAAACATCCTGGAATCACTGGGATAAATCTCACTTGATCCTTGAATCCATTTTGCTTATATTTTGTTGAGGATTTATTTCTATGTTCATCAGGAATTTAGTCTGTCTTTGTGCGTGTGTTTGTGTATGTGTGATATCTTTGATGCTGTATAAGGTAATATTGGCCTCACAGAATGAGTTTGGAAGCATTCTTTTCTCTGCAGTTTTTTTCTTTTGGTTAGTTTGAGAAGGATAGATGTTAACTATTCTTTAAATATTTGGTAGACTATTTAGAATAAAGCAATCTTGTCCTGAACTTTAGTTTGGAGCTTTTTTTTTTTTTCTTTGTAATTACTCATTCAATTCTAAAACTGGAAATTCATCTGGCTGTGTTTCTATTGCTTTATAATTCAATCTAGGGAAACTGTAGATTTATTAGAATTTGTCCATTTCTTCTAGTTATCCATTTTACTAGTATATACTGTTCATGGTAATCTCTTATAATCCTTCATATTTCTGGGCTGTCAGTTGTAACTATTCCTTTTTTCTTTCTGGTTTTCCTCATTTGGCCCTATTTTTCTTGAAGAGTCTGGGTAAAGATGTATTGATTCCATTTATTGATTTCATTTATCTTTTCAAAGAAAGAGCTCTTACACAAGTTCTCATTGACCTTTTCTATTGTTTCTTTTATTATTATTATTTTAATCTCTACTTCATTTATTATGATCTAACTTGTCTTTGTGTGTGCGTTTGTGTATGTGTGATATCTTTGATTCTGTATAAGGTAATATTGGTCTCATAGAATGAGTTTGGAAGTATTCATTTCTCTGCAATTTTTCTTTTGTTTTTTGGTTAGTTCGAGAAGGATAGATGTTAATTCTTCTCTATTTTTTCCCCTTTTTTAAAATTAATTTATTTTTTCTTTACATTATTGTGTTGGTTTTGCCATACATTGACATGAATCTGCCCTGGGTATACATGTGTTCCCCTTACAGAACCCCCCTCCCACCTCCTTCCCGAATCCATACCTCTGGGTCATCCCAGTGCACCAGGCCTGAGAACCCTGTATCAAGCATCAAACTTGTGCTGGCGATTGATTTCGCACATGATAATTTACATGTTTCAATGCCATTCTCCCATAACATCCCACCCTTGCCCTCTCCCACAGAGTCCAAAAGAGGGTTCTATATGTCTACGTCTCTTTTGCTGTCTGGCATACAAGGTTATCATTACCATCTTTCTAAATTCTATATATATGCATTAGTATGCTGCATTGTTGCTTTTCCTTCTGGCTTACTTCAGTCTGTATAATAGGCTCCAGTTTTGCCCACCTCAGTACAACTAATTCAAATGTATTCTTTTAAATGACTGAGTAATAATTAAATGACTGTGTATATGTCCCACAGCTTCCTTATCCTTTCATCTGCTGATGGACATCTAGGTTGTTTCCATGTCCTGGCTATTGTAAACAGTGTGGCGATGAACATTGGGGTACACATGTCTCTTCCAATTCTGATTTCCTCGGTGTGTATGCCCATCAGAGAGATTGCTGGATCATATGGCAATTCTATTTCCAGTTTTCTAAGGAATCTCCACCCTCTTTTCCATAGTGGCTGTACTAGTTTGCATTCCCACCAACAGTGTAAGAGGGTTCCCTTTTCTCCACATCCTCTCCAGCATTTATTGCTTGTAGACTTTTGGATGGCAGCCATTCTGACTGGTGTAAAGTGATACCTCATTGTGGTTTTGATTTGCATTTCTCTGATAATGAGTGATGTTGAGCATCTTGTCAGGTGTTTGTTAGCCATTTGTATGTCTTCTTTGGAGAAATGTCTGTTTAGTTCTTTGGCCCACTTTTTGATTGGGTCATTTATTTTTCTGGAATTGAGCTGCAGGAATTGCTTGTATATTTTTTAGATTAATTGTTTGTCCATTGCTTCATTTGCTATTATTTTCTCCCATTCTGAAGGCTGCCTTTTCACCTTGCTTATAGTTTCCTTTGTTGTGCAGAAGCTTTTAATTTTAATTAGGTCCCATTTGTTTATTTGTGCTTTTATTTCCGATATTCTGGGAGGTGTGTCATAGAGGATCCTGCTTTGGTTTATGTCAGAGAGTGTTTTGCCTATGTTTTCCTCTAGGAGTTTTATAGTTTCTGGTCTTATGCTTAGATCTTTGATCCATTTTGAGTTTATTTTTGTGTATGGTGTTAGAAAGCATTCTAGTTTCATTCTTTTACAAGTGGCTGTACAGTTTTCCCAGCAGCACTTGTTAAAGAGATTGTCTTTACTCCATTGGATATTCTTGCCTCCTTTGTCAAAATAAGGCACCCATAGGTGCGTGGATTTATCTCTGGGCTTTCTGTTTTGTTCCATTGATCTATATTTCTGTTTCGGTGTCAGTACCATACTGTCTCGATGACTGTGGCTTTGTAGTAGAGACTGAAGTCAAGCAGGTTGATTCCTCCAATTCCATACTTCTTTCTCAAGATTGCTTTGTTATTTAACTGTGCATCTTTTTTTTTTTATTGGTTTTGCCATAAAATGACATGATATCGCCATGGGTGTACATATGTTCCCCCTCCAGAACCCCCCTCCCTCCTCCCCCCCCACCCCCTCCCCCCGGGAAATCTCGGTGCACCAGCCCCGAGCATCAATCCTGGGCTGGCGATTGATTTCACGTATGATATGTAACATGTTTCAATGCCATTCTCTCAAATCATCCCACCCCTGCCCTCATCCACAGAGTCCATGAGTCTGTTCTATACGTCTGCGTTCCTTTTGCTGTCTCGCATGCTGGGTTCTCGTTACCATCTTTCTAAATTCCATATATATGTGTTAGTATATTGTATTGCTATTTTTCCTTCTGGCTTACTTCACTCAGGATAATAGGCTCCAGTTCCGTCCACCTGAGTAGAACCGCTTCAAATGATTTTTTTTTTTAATTCTGAGTAATATTCCATTGTGTATATGTACCACAGCTTTCTTATCCATTTGTCAGTTGATGGGCATCTAGGTTGCTTCCATGTCCTGGCTATTGTTGATGCCTTCAATCTGTGGTGCTGGAGAAGATTCTTGAGGGTTCCTTGGACTGCAAGGAGTTCAGAGAAGTACATCCTAAAGGAAATCAACCCTGAATATTCACTGCAAGCTGAAGCTCCAATATTTTGGTCACATGGTACGAAGAGAAAACTCATTGGAAAAGACTGTGATGTGGGAAAAGATTGAAGGCAAAAGGAAAAGAGGACAGAAGAGGATGAGATGGTTAGTTAGCACCACTGACTCAGTGGACATGAATTTGAGCAAATTACAGGAGATAGTGAAGAACAGGGAAGCCTGGCATGCTGCAGTTCATGGGGTCACAAACAACCAGACACAACTTAGTGACTGAACAACAACAACTGTCTCTATGCTCATCAAAGAGAAAATAATTACAAACCGTCATAGTACTTGTGGGAAGGAATATCCAAAAATTATGGGTGGCCATACAATTCACATAAAAGAAACAGCAAATGCTGTAAGTGGAACTTCTAATTCCTAACTGGAAAAGCATTCCCCAAATGTGTGCAACCATAAGGGTTAAAAGTCAATTTTCTGCTTTATAAAATAAAACTTAAACTTACAAAAAAAAAAAAAAAGATTGCTTTGGCTATTCGAGATTTCTTGTATTTCCATACAAATTGTGAAATTATTTGTTCTAGTTCTCTGAAAAAGACTTCTGGTAGCTTGATAGGAATTGCATTGAATCTATAGATTGCTCTGGGTAGTATACTCATTTTCACTATATTGATTGTTCCGATCCATGAACACGGTATACTTCTCCATCTATTTGTGTCCTCTTTGATATTTTTCATCAGTGTTTTATAGTTTTCTATATATAGGTCTTTTGTTTCTTAAGGTAGATATATTCTTGAGCATTTTATTCTTTTTGTTTCAATGGTGAATGGAATTGTTCCCTTAATTTCTCTTTCTGTTTGCTCTTTGTTAGTGTATAGGAATGTAAGGGGTTTCTGTGTGTTGATTTTATATCCTGCAACTTTAGTATATGCGTTGATTAGCTCAAGTAATTTTTTGGTAGATTCTTTAGGGTTTTCTATGTAGAGGATCATGTCGTCTGCAATCACTGAGAGTTTTACTTCTTTTTTTCCAATCTGGATTCCTTTTATTTCTTTTCTGCTCTGATTGGTGTGGCCAAGACATTCAAAACTATGTTGAATAGTAGTGAGGAGAGTGCTCAGACTTGTCTTGTTCCTGACTTTAAGGGAAATGCTTTCAGTTTTTCACCATTGAAGATAATATTTGTTGTGGTTTTGTCATATATAGCTTTTATTATGTTGAGGTATGTTCCTTCTATTCCTGCTGTTTGGAGGTTTTTTTTTTTTATCATAAATGGATGTTGGATTTTGTCAAAGGCTTTCTCTGCATCTATTGAGATAATCATGTGGTTTTATTTTTCAATTTGTTAATGTGGTGTATCACATTGACTGATTTATGGATATTGAAGAATCCTTGCCTCCCTGGGATAAAGCCTACTTGATCATAATGTATGATCCTTTTAATGTGTTGTTGGGTTCTATTTGCTATAATTTTGTTAAGGATTTTTGCATCTATGTTCATCAGTGATATTGGCCTGTAGTTTTATTTTTTTTGTGGCATCTTTGTCGGATTTTGGAATTAGGGTGATGGTGGTCTCATAGAATGAGTTTGGAAGTTTACCTTCCTCTACAATTTTCTGGAAGATTTGAGAAAATTGGGTGTTAGCTCTTCTCTAAATTGTTGATAGAATTTGGCTGTGAAGCCATCTGGTCCTGGGCTTTTGTTTATTGGAAAATTACTGATTGCAGTTTTGTTTTCCTTACTTGTGAAGGGTCTGTTAAGATTATCTATATCTTCCTAGTTTAGTTTTGGAAAGTTGTACTTTTCTAAGAATTTGTCCATTTCTTCCAAGTTGTCCAGTTTATTTGCATATAGTTGCTGATAATAGTCTCTTACAATCCTTTGTATTTCTGTGTTGTCTGTTGTGATTTCTCCTGTTTCATTTCTAATTTTGTTGATTTGATTTTTCTCCTTTTGTTTCTTAATGAATCTGGCTAATGGTTTGTTCATTTTATTTATCTTCTCAAGGAACCAGCTTTTGGCTTTGTTTATATTTGCTATGGTCTCTTCTGTTTCTTTTGCATTTATTTCTGCCCTGATCTTTAAGATTTCATTCCTTCTACTAACCCTGGGGTTCTGCATTTCTTTCTTTTCTAGTTGCTTTATATACAAAGTTAGGTTATTTATTTGACTTTTTTCTTGTTTCCTGAGGTAAGCCTGTATTGCTATGAACCTTCCCCTTAGCACTGCTTTTACAGTGTCCCATAGGTTTTGGGTTGTTCGGTTTTAGTTTTCATTCATTTCTATGCATATTTTGATTTCTCTTTTGATTTCTTCTGTGATTTGTTAGTTATTTAACAGTGTGTTGTTCAACCTCCATATGTTGGAATTTTTTAAAGGTTTTTCTCTTGTAATTGACATCTAATCTTACTGCATTGTGGTCAGAAAAGATGCTTGGAATGATTTCAATTTTTTTGAATTTACCAAGGCTAGATTTAGGTCCCAGGATGTGATCTATTCTGGAGAAGGTCCCATATGAGCTTGAGAAAAAGGTGAAATTCATTTTTTTGGGGTGAAATGTCCTATAGATATCAATTAGGTCTAACTGTTCTATTGTACCATTTAAAGTTTATGTTTCCTTGTTAATTTTCTGTTTAGTTGATCTATTCATCAGTGTGAGTGGGGTATTAAAGTCTCCCACTATTATTGTGCTTTTGTTAATTTCCCCTTTCACACTTGTTAGCATTTCCCTTACATATTGTGGTGCTCCTATGTTTAGTGCATGTATATTTATAATTTTTATATCTTCCTATTGGATTGATCCTTTGATCATTATATAATATCCATCTTTATGTCTTTTCATAGCCTTTATTTTAAAGACTAATTTATCTGATATGAGTATTGCTACTCCTGCTTTCTTTTGGTCTCTATTTGCATGGAATATCTTTTTCCAGCCCTTCACTTTCTGTCTATATGTGTCCCTAGATTTGAGGTGAGTCTCTTGTAGATAACATATATAGGATTCTTGTTTTTGTATCCAGCCAGCCAATCTTTGTGTTTTTGTTGGGTCATTCAACCCATTTACATTTAAGGTAATTATTGATAAGTATGATCCCTTGCCATTTATTGTATTGTTTTGGGTTTGTGATTAAACACCCTCTCTGTGTTTCCTGTCTAGGGAAGATCCTTTAGCATTTGTTGGAGTGCTGGTTTGCTGTTGCTGAACTCTCTCAACTCTTGCTTGTCCGTAAAGCTTTTTATTTCTTCTTCAAATTTGAGTGAGATCCTGGCTGGGTACAGTAATCAGGGTTGTAGATTATTTTCTTTAATGACTTTAAGTATACCCTGCCATTCCCTTCTGGCCTGAAACGTTTCTATTGAGAGATGAGCTGTTATATTTATGGGATTCCCCTTGTGTGTTATTTGTTGCTTTTCCCTTTCTGCTTTTAATATTTGCTCTTTATGTTTGATCTTTGTTAATTTTATTAATATGTGTCTTGGGGTGTTTTGCCTTGGGTTCATCCTGTTTGGGACTCTCTGGGTTTCTTGGACTTTGGTGATTATTTCCTTTCCCATTTTAGGGAAAATTTCAACTATTATCTCCTCAAGTATTTTCTGATGGTCTTTCTTTTTGTCTTCTTCTTCTGGGACTCCTATGATTCGAATGTTGGTGTGTTTAACATTGTCACAGAGGTCTCTGAGATTGTCCTCATTTATTTTAATTCTTTTTTTCATTTTTCCTCTCTATTTCATTTATTTCTACCATTCTGTCTTCTACCTCACTTATCCTGTCTTCTATCTCTGTTATTCTACTGTTAGATCCCTCCAGGGTGTTTTTCTTTTAATCTCATTTATTGCATTATTTATTGTATTTTGACTCTTTTCCATATCTTCTAAGTCCTTTTTAAAACTTTCTTGCATCTTCTCAATCTTTGTCTTTAGGTTATTTAACTGTAACTCCAATTTGTTTTCAAGATTTTGGATCATTTTCACTATCCTTATTCAGAATTCTTTATCAGGTAGATTCCCTATCTCCTCCTCTTTTGTTTGGTTTGCAGGGCATTTATCCTGGTCCTTTTCCTGCTGGGTATTTCTCTGCCTTTTCATCTCATTTATATTGCTGTTGTTACCTCTTTATTGTGGAGGTTCCTCACTGTGGGTGGGGTTGGACGCCTGGTTTGTCAAAGTTTCCTGGTTGGGAAAGCTTGTATCGGTGTGCTGGTGCATGAGTCTGGATTTCTTCTCTCTGGCAAGCAGTAAAGTGTCCAGTGAAGAGTTTTGAGATGTCAGTGGGCTTGGTGTGACTTTGGGCAGCCTATGTATTGAAGCTCCAGGCTATGTTCTTGTGTTGCAGGAGAATTTTCGTGGTATATCTTACTCTGGACCTTGTTGGCCCTTAGGTTGTGTTTGGTTTCAATGTAGGTATGGTGGCATTTGATGAGCTCCTATTGATTAATTAAGTCCTGGATTCAGTAGTTCTGTTGTATTCTCAGTTTTGGGCTTAGGTCTCCTGTCTCTGGTTTTCAGCCTTATTCTTACAGTAGCCTCAGCATTCCTCCATCTATACAGCACTGATGATAGAATATCTAGGTTAACGAAGAAAAGTTTCTCCACAGTGAGGGACACCCAGAGAGGTACACAGAGTTACATGGAGAGGAGAAGAGGGAGGAGGGAGATAGAAGTGACCAGAAGGAGAAGAGAGGAATCAAATGGTGAGTGAGTGAGCTAGTCAGTGATCACTTCCCTATGTGCTTTCCACAGTCTGGATCCCTCAGAGATGTTCACAGAGTTATAATGAAAAGAGAAGAGGGAGGAAGGAGTCAGAAGTGGCAAGGGGGAGAAAAGAGGGAATCAGATGGAGAGAGTCACGTTCAGCCAGTAATCAGTTATCTAAGCATTCTTCACAACTCGTAACACTCAAAGAGATTCACAGAGTTGGGTGGAGAAGAAATGGGGAAAGGGGTTGATAGAGGTGACCTGGTGGAAAAAAAGGATAGTCAAAAATGGGGAGAGAGAAATCGAGCCAGTGAGCTCACTCCCAAGCAAAAATGGGTACTGAAGATTGGGTTCTTAAAGATACAAAGTTAATAACAACACTAAAAAGCAAAGATTAAAAATCTAGAGTAAAGGTTAGATTCTCAAAAATACAGAGACCAAAAAAGAAGAAAGAAAAAAAGAAAAGAAAAATGAAGAGAAGGAAAAAAGAGGAGAAAAAAAGAGGGGGAAGAACAACAACAGCAACAAAAAACAGAGTCACTGAAATTCTTACATGTATATATGGAGTTTGCTTAAAAAATAGGGTCTTTTTTTGCTAGCCAATAGATGATTGTAAAAATGAAAAATGAAGAAGTTATAGGGGACTTAAAAATAAAAACAATAAAAATTTGAAAAATAGTAATAAAAAGGTTTAAAAATTTAAAAGATGATCATAGTAAAAATATATCTAGGGCTTTCTCTGGAGCTGTTGCAGACAGTGAGCAGTCAGTTCATTTACAGATAGTTCCTCGGTCCGGCTTGTATTTCTCAACATCTATAGGCTCCTTTCTATGTAGTCAGTGCTAACTGTAGGGATTTAATCTGTTACTCCTGTCATTTCCAAAGTGGTTCCCTCTGCTTATTTTAGCGTCTTCTGTTTGCTGGTCTCTTCAGTGTCTATTTCCACTCTGACTCAAGGGGGGTGGTGGTGGTCACTTTTTTAGGCTCACTTGTCCAGTTGTGCTGTGGGAAGGGAGGAACACTGCAAACAGATGTGACTGGTGTGCGATCACAGTGATTCAGCCTCTCTGGGGTTCGTCCCGGCTCACGGCATGTGCGCTTTCCCAGCCCACACTGCTCAGTCTCAAGGTCGCTCCACTGGGAGCAGCCTGAGGTGGCCGCTGGGACTGCCTGCACTCCCCAGGTCTGAGCAGCCCAGTGCTGTTGGGGGCTGCGACTTCTCCCCTCCCCTGTCCCAACTGCTCGGTTTTCTGGGTGTGCAGCTCAGTACACCTTCTCAGGTGTGTGGAGAGCTGATCTCTGGTGGCGACAATCCAGAATCCCAAGAAGTCTTGGATAGCAATTAATTCTGCCCATGGTTTGGTATCAGATGCTTCTCTGGGGCCACGATTGTGCCCTGCAGCCCTCCCCTGCCAGTCTCCAGCTGGGGATGGGCTGGTCCGCAGCTCACAGCTGACCAACTCCACGCAGCCCTTTGTTCTGTGCCAGGGTCTGGTGGTGGCTCTTTGCAGGAAAGCTATTTCGTAGTCTAGGTTGCTGTGTCAAGCTAGTTCCCTTGGGCTGCCCTTGGTCATTCAGTCCCAGTCCTCACACAAAGCAGCGCAGCCCGCCCCTCCCTGAGCAGCCAGCACTCTCTAGTGGGGGATGGGGCGTTTGGGCTGCCGCTCCGCTGGGAGTTGCAGAAAAGCATGTAATCTGTGGGGTTTATTTATCTGTTTTTGCTCCCGGTTATTTTGCACTCCGAGATCTGCCAGGAAGAATGTTTCCTGATGTTCGGAAACCTCTCTTTTAAGACTCCCTTCCCAGGATGGATCTCTGTCCCCACCTCTATTGCCTCTCTCTTTACTTTTTATATTTTGTCCTACCTTCTTTTGAAGACAATGGGCTGCCTTTCTGGGTTCCTGATGTCCTCTGCCAGCATTCAGAAGTTGTTCTGTGGAGTTTGCTTGGCTTTTAAATGTTCTTTTGGTGTATTTGTTGGGGAGAAAGTGGTCTCCTTATCCTATTTCTCCACCATCTTAGTTTCCCTCCAGTTATTTTTAAATATGACTGCTCATTAGAAACATTCCTAGAGCCTTGGAGAAAAAAAAGAAAAATTGACACCTGAGCATTTTTATTTTTCAAACATTTTCAAATTATTTTGATATTTACCTGGATTTTAAAGAGTGATTATGGATTTTTCTATTAGATCTTAGTTTTGGTGATATAGAGTTCTATTATTCTTCTGTTGTACAACCATGATACAATGGTATTAAGTGAGTTTTTGTTGTTTAGTCATGTCCAACTTTTTGTAACCCCTTGAACTGAAGCATGCAGGCTTTCCTGTCCTTCACCATCTCCCAGAGCTTGCTCAAATTCATGTCCATTGAGTCAGTGAGGCCATCCTACCATCTTGTGTTCTGTCATCCCCTTCTCTTCCTGCCTTCCATCTTTCCCAGCATCAGGGTCTTTTCTAATGAGTTACATAATCACAATAGTAAAAGATGTTTATCAGTTTTCACAATCGATAGTCAAGCAAAAAATAAAAGAAAATTACAATTGTGAGGTATAATGGGAATATGATTAACTTAACAATATAAAATAATCACATGCAATTTGGTGGGTCAAGCAGAGTGATGTGACAAGCAGAAGTCATATATGCATATGTTTTCATTCACCCAGACAGTCTATGCCATTTGATTGGGGCATTTAGTCCATTTACATTTAAGGTCATGGCTGATATGTATGATTCTATTACCATTTTCTTAATTGTTTGGGGTTTATTTTCTGTAGGTCATTTCCTTCTCTTGTGTATCCTGCCTAGAGATGTTCTTTCAGCGCTTGTTGTAAAGCTGATTTGGTGGTGCTGAATTCATTTAACTTTTGCATGCCTGGAAAATTTTTGATGTCTCCATCAAATCTGAAGGAGAATCTTGCTGGGTAGAGTATTCTTGTTTGTAGGTTTTTCCCTTTTATCCCTTTAAATACATCATGCCACTCCCTTTTGGCTTGTAGACTTTCAGTTGAGAAATCAGCAGATAGTCTGATGGAAGTTCCCTTGTTTTTGTCATTTTTTCCCTTGTTGCTTTTTAATATTTTACCTCTGTCTTTAAATTTTATTAGATTATTAGGTGTCTTGGGTTTGTTCTTTCTTGAATTTGTCCTTTCTGGGACGCACTCCGCTTCCTGGACTTGGTTGACTATTTCCTTTCCCGTGTTAAGAAAGTTTTCAACTATTATCTCTTCAAGTTATTTCTCAGATGCTTTTTCCCTCTCTTCTCCTTCTGGGACCTGTATAACGCTAATGATAGTGTGCTTAATATTATCCCAGAGGCCTCTTTTCATTTCTTTTTTATATATTCTGTTTTGTGGCAGTGATTTCTACCATTCTGTCCTCCAGGTAATTTATCCATTCTCTGTCTCAGTTATTCTGCTATTGATTCCCTCTAGTGTATATTCATCTCTGTTTGTTCTTTGGTTCTGGTAGGTCTTTGATAAACATTTCTTGCATCTTTTCAATCTTTGCCTCCATTCTTCTCTAAGATCCTGGATCCATCTTCACTATCATCATTTTGAATTAGTTTTTTCAGGAAGGTTGCCTATCTCCGTTTCATTTAGCTGTTTTTCTGGGATTTTATCTCTTCCTTTCATCTGGGACTTAACTTTCTGCTTTTTCATTGTGATTAAATTTCTGTAATATGGTTTTTGTTTTACCTGCTGTGAGACTGTCCTTATTCTTGCTTCTTTAGACTGCCCTCTGATCGATTAAGTTAAGAGGTTTGCATTAGCTTCTTGATGGGAGAGACTAGTGATGGGCAAAACTGAGCCTTGTTCTAGTGGACAGGGCCTTGCTCAGTAAAGCTTTATTCCAATTATCTGCTGATAAGTGGGGTTTCACTTTCTCCCTGGTAGTTGTTTGCCCTGAGGTGACCCAACTCTGGATTCTATGAGCTCTACAGTATGGTTAATGGCAAACTCTAAGAGGGCTGATGCCAAGAGGGACCTTCCAGTGTCCCCATCCCTGTGGTGAGCACCTGCCAAACCACATCTCCACAGGAGGCCCTCCAACACTACCGGTTGCTTTTGTGCAGTCTCCTATGAGGTTACTTCTCCTCTCTTCTGTGTCTTGGTGCATCCAAAATTTTGTCTGTGCCCTCCAGGAGTGGAGTCTCTGTTTCACTCAGTCCTCTGGAAGGCCTATAATCAAATCCCACTGGTCCTCAAGGCCAGATTTCTTGGTGATTCCCAGTCCCTTTCTCAGATTCCTAGATTAGGAAGCCTGACTTGGACCTTATGGAGGTTCAGAACCTTCATAATGGTGCAAGAACTTCTTTGACTTTATTGTTCTCCAGTCTGTGAGTTATGGAATTTGATTTGACCATGATTGTACCACACTTCCCATCTCACTGCAGCTTCCTCTTTATCTTTGGACGTGGGGTATCATTATCTTTGTGTTCCAGTGTTCTCCTGTTGATGGTTGTTCAACAGTTAGTTGCAATTTTGGTGCTCTTGCAGAAAGAGATGAGCACAGGTCCTTCTACTCTGCCATCTTGAACTGAAAGCTCAGAATCATAGCTTTGATCATATGAACGTTTGTTGGCAAAGTGATGTTTCTGCTTTTTAATATGTTGTCTAGGTTTGGCATAGCTTTTCTTCTAAGGAGGAAAGTGAAAATGAAAGTTGCTTAGTTATGTCTAATTCTTTGTGATCCCATGGACTATACAGCCCATGGAATTCTCCAGACCAGAATACTAAAGTGAGTAGCCGTTCCCTTCTCCAGGGGATCTTCACAACCCAGGGATTGAACCCAGGTCTCCCACATTGCAGGCAGAATCTTTACCAGCTGAGCCACCAGGGAACCAGGGAAGCCCAAGAATACTGGTGTGAGTAGCTTATCTCTTCTGCAGCGTATCTTACTGATGCAGGAATCAAACAAGGGTCTCCTGCATGGCAGGCAGATTCTTTACAAGCTGAGCCACCAGGGGAGGAAGTGTCTTTTAATTTCATGGCTGCACTCACTGTCCTCAGTGATTTTGGAGCCCAACAAAATGAAATCTGCCGCTGTTTCCATTGTTTTCCCACCTATTTTCCATGAAGTGGTGGGACTGGATGCCATGATAGCAGCTTTTTTAATGTTGATTTTTAAGCCAGTCTTTTCATTCTCTTCTTTCACCTTCATCAAGAAGCTCTTTACTCCTCTTCACTCTCCGCCATTAGAATGGTATCATCTGCATATATGAATTGTTGATATTTTTCCCAACATTCTTGATTCCAGCCTGTGAGTCATTCAGCCCAGCATTTTGAATGATGTGCTCTGTATAGAAGTTGAATAAGCATGGTGACAATACACAGCATTGATGTACTCTTTTTCCAATTTTGAACCAGTCTGTTGTTCCATGTCAGGTTCTAACTGTTGTTTCTTGAGCTGCATACAGGTTTCTCAGGAGGTAAGTTAGGGATCCTATTTATTTGTATTTCTCCCTATATTTCTATTTTTATCTGTTTCTATAATCAAGTACATTTGGTTTAATGTGTAATTTAAAGAAAGTGTTTCCTTATTGATTTTCTGTCTAGATGATCTCCCCATTAATGGAAGTGTGGTGTAAGTCCCTTACTATAATATTATTGTGCTAATGTCAATTTCTCACTTTATGGTTGCTATATTTGCTTTTGGAATTAGAGAATCCTGTGTTGTGCATATATCTATTTTTTCCTTATTTATTTATTTATTTTTCTTTACATTATCGTGTTGGTTTTGCCATACATTGACATGAATCTGCCATGGGTATACATGTGTTCCCCTTCCAGAACCCCCCTCCCACCTCCCTCCCAATTCCAACTCTCTGGGTCATTCCGGTGCACCAGCCCTGAGCACCCTGTATCAAGCATCAAACCTGGGCTGGGATTGATTTCACATATGATAATTTACATGTTTCAATGCCATTCTCCCATATCATCCCACCCTTGACCTCTCCCATAGAGTCCAAAAGACTGTTCTATACATCTGTATCTCTTTTGCTGTCTCGCATACAGGGTTATCATTACCATCTTTCTAAATTCCATATATATGCATTAGTATACTGTATTGTTGTTTTATATCTCCTTCTTGAATTGACCCCTTGATTGATCAATTTATCTATTCTTTGTATCTTGTTACAGTCTTTGTTGTGAAGTCTATTTTATTTGATGAATATTGATACCTTGGCTTAATTTTGATTTCAATTTGCATGGAATTCCTTTTTTCCCTCATCTTCTCATTTTCAGTCTGTGTTTCTCTTAGATCTGAAGTTAGTCTCTTATTGACAAAGTAAATATTGGTCTTGATTTGTATCCATTTAGCCACTCTTTTTCTATAATTTTAGTATTTAGTCTGTCTATGTTTACATTATCGATAAGTTCGTATTGGCTTTTGGTTGGTTTTACAGTTCTGTTTTGTTCTTTTCATCTCCTTTTGCTCTCTCCTCATGTAGCTTGACTTTTATCTTTAGCATTATGGTTGAATTCCTTTTTCTTTCTTGTGTGTGTATCTATTATAGATTTCTGCTTTGTGGTTACCTTTAAATTTATACATAGCTATATATATATATATATAGTTTACAATCACTTAAATTCAAGCATAGTTTTAATCCTTCCTCTTTACTTCCCAATGTTTACTGCTTCTGACATTGTATTTTACATCTTTTTGTTTTGTGTATCCATTAACTAACTGTTTTGGATATATATGATTCTTTTTATCTTCCCACTAACTTTATATATAGCTTATTTACTGCTTTTGGTCTACATTTGCCTTTACCAATGAGATTTTTTTTCTTTCACAATTTTTCTATTTCCAGTAATGTTCTTTTATTTTCTACTTATAGAAGTTTTTGTTTGTTTTTTAAACTGTTTTTATTTATTTGAAGTATAGTTTATTTACAATGCTGTGCTAATTCCTTTACAGCAAAGTGATGCATATATATATATATATATATTCTTTTTCATACTGCTTCCATTGTGGTTTATCACAGGATACTGAATATAGTTTCCCATATGATACAGTTAGTCCTTGTTTATCCATCTTATATATGATATTTGCATCTGCTAATATCAAACTTTCAATGTTTTTCTCCCCCACATCTCCTGTTGCTTGGCAAGCACAAGTCTGTGCTTTATGTCAGTTTCTGTTTGACAGATATCTTCATTTGTGTCATATTTTTGATTCTATATGTAAGTGATATCATATGGCCTTTGTATTTTTCTATCTTAGTTTAATCAGTATCATAATGGCTAGCTCCAATCATGTTGATGGAAATGGTATTATTTCATTCTCTTTTATGGCTCAATAAAAATACATTGTATATATATATATTGTTCTCCATAATGACCACAACAATTTACATTCCCACCAACAGTATAGGAGAGTTCCCTTTTCAACACACCCTTTCTGGTATTTGTTTTTTGTAGATTTTTTAATGACAGCCATTCTGATTAGCATGAAGTGGAACCTCATTTAAGTTTTGATTCTTTTTAAATAATAACTACCACATTTATCTAATAATTAACCATGATGATGTGGTCACTCACCTAGAGCCAGACATCTGGAGTGTGGAGTCAAGTGGGCCTTAGGAAGCATCACTATGAACAAATCTAATGGAATTGATGGAATTCCAGCTGATACATTTCAAATCTTAAAACATGATTCTGTTAAAATGCTGCATTCAATATGTCAGCAAATTTGGAAAAATTAGCAGTAGCCACAGGACTGGAAAATTTCAGTTCATTCCAATTCCAAAGAAAGGCAACATAAAAGAATGTTCAATTTGCACTCATTTCACATGCCAGCAAGATTATGATCAAATTCCTTCAAGCTAAGCTTCAACAGTATGTGAACTGAGAACTTCCAGATGTACAAGCTGATTTTGAAAAGGCAGAGGAATCAGATATACCATTGCCAACATCTTCAGGATCACAGAAAAAGCAAGGGAGTTCCAGGAAAACTTCTACTTCTGCTTCATTGACTTTATTGCTTCATTGACTGCTTCATTAATGAAGCATTTGTCTGTGTGGATCACAACAAGCTGTGGAATATTCTTAAAGAGATGGGAATACCCAGAGTACCTTATCTGCCTCCTGAGAAACCTATAGACAGGTCAAAAAGCAGCAATTAGGACCAGACATGGAACAATGGACTGGTTCGAAATCTGGAAAGGAATATGTTAAGGCTGTGGATTGTCACCCTGCTTATTTAGCTTATATGCAAAGCGCATCAAGCAAAACACCAGACTAGGTGAATCACAAGCTGAAATTAAGATTTCTGGGAGAAATATCAACAACCTCAGATATACAGATGATAGCACTTTAATGGCAGAAAGTGAAGAGGAACTAAAGAGCCTCTCGATGAAGGTGAAAGAGGAAAGTGAAAAAGCTGGCTTAAAATTCAACATTCAGAAGACTAACATCACAGCATTTGGTCCAATCACTTCATTGCAAACAAATGAGGAACATGTGGAAACTGTCAGACTTTATTTTCATGGGCTTCAAAATCAATGCAGATGGTAACTGCAGCCATGAAATGAAAAGATGCTTGCTCCTTGGAAGAATAGCTATGTCAAACTTAGACAATGTTTTAAAAAGCAGTGACCTCACTTTGCCAACAATGGTCTCTATAGTCGAAGCTTTGGTGTTTCCAGTAGTCATGTTGAATGTGAAAGTTGGACCTTACAGAAGGCTGAGCACTGAGGAATTGACTCTTTCAAATGGTGGTGCTGGAGAAAACTCTTGAGAGTTCCTTGGACTACAAGGAGATCAAGCTAAGAGGAATTGACCCTGAATTGGCAGAACTGATGCTGAAGCTGAAGCTCCAATATTTTGGCCACCTAATGTGAAGTATTGATGCATTGGAAAAAACCCAGATGCTGGGAAAAATAGAAAGTAGCAGGGGAAGAGGTGACAGAGAATGAGATGGTTGGATAGCATCACTGACTCAATGAGCAGGAGCTTGAGCAAACTCAGTGAGATAGTGATGTTCAAAGACTACATTTCATGGGGTCACAAAGACTCGGATATGGCTTATCAACTGAACAACAAATAATTAATGATAATAAGTATCTTTTTATTCATCTGTACGTCTTCTTTGGTGAAATATCTATTTAGGTCTTCTGCCCATTTTTGATTTTTTTTAATTGAGTTTTATGAGCTGTTTGCATAGTTTGGAATTTAGGCTCCACCTCTCTCTTTTTCATTACTTGCAAATTTTTCCTCCCAATCTGTGGGCTTCTTTTCATTTTGCTTATTGTTCCCTACATTGTGAAAAAGCTTATAAGTTTTATAGGTCCCATTTGCTTATTTCTATTGCCGTGCGTGACTGATTCAATAAAATACTGGTGGGATGTAAAAGAATGTTTTGCCTATGTTCTCTTCTAGGAGTTTTATGAAGTCTTGTCTTATCTTTACTTCCTTAAGCCATTTTGAGTTTATTTTTGTATATGTGTGAAGGTGTGTTCTAACTTCATTGATTTGCATGAGGCTGTCCAACTTTTCCAACACCTTGCTGAAGAGACTGTTTTTACCTCATCATGTATTCATGCCTTCTTTGTCAAATATTAATTGACCATAGGTGAGGGATTTTATTTTAGCTTCATCTATTCTGTCCCATTGATCCATGTATCCGTTTTTGTGCCAGTACCACACTTTTTCCATTACTGTAGCTTTGTAATACTGTCTGTAATCTTGAAGGATTATGTCTTCTGCTTTGTCCTTGCTTAGATTTAGGATTTTTTTATGGTGTCATATAAGTCTTAAGATTATTTGTTCTAGTTCTGTTAAAAAAAAGGTCAATGGCAATTTGATAGAGATTGCATCAAATTTGTAGATTGCTTTGGATCATATAGTCATTTTAGCAACATTAATTCTTCCCATCTAAGAGAATGGGATATCTTTCCATGTCTTTGAACCATCTTAGTTTTCATTTATTAATGTTTTGTACTTCTCAGCATATAAGATTTTTTTTTGTTTCTTTGGTGAGGTTTATTCATAAGTGTTTTATTTCACTTTTTGATGCAATTTTAAGCAGGACTGTTTGTTTACATTCCCTTTCTGATTGTTCATTGTTAGTGCAAAGAAATGCAACTGATTTCTTTGTTAATCTTGTATACTGTTACTTTGTTGAATTTGTTTATCAATTCTAGAAGGTTTCATGTGGAGTATTTATTGTTTTCTATATATAGTATCATGTTATCTGCCTACAATAATCTTACCTCTTTCCTACCAATTAAAAAACTTTTATTTATTTTTCTTGTCTGATTGCTGTGGCTAGACTTTTATTATTATGGGCTACTACTATACTGAATAGAAGGAGTAAGAGTAGGAATCCCTGATATGCAGGAAGCCTTTCAGCTTTTCACCATTAAGTATTAGATTGGCTGTGGGTTTGTCATAAATGACCATTATTATTTTGAGATTTACCCCCACTAGACTCAGTTTTAAGGGTTTTTTTTTAATTTGCATATAACTCATTTACAATATCATAAGGGTTTTATCCTGAATGGTTCTTGAGCTTTATCAGGTGCTTTTTTTTTTTTTTCCTGTAACAGACGTCCTTTTAACATTTCTTGTAAGTAAAACGGGTTTGACTGTGATAAAATATTTTAGCTTTTGATTGTCTGCAAAACTTGTGAATACTCCATCAAATCTGAATAAAAGCCCTGCCTAGTGTATTTTTGGTTGTAGATTTTCCCTGTCATCACTTTAAAGATATTGTGCCACTCACCTCTGGCCTGCCGAGTTTCTGCAGAAATGTCAGCTGATAGCATAATGGAAGTTCTCTTGTAAGTAATGTGCTATTTTTCCCTTACTGCTTTTAATCTTCTCTCTTTATTTATAATGTTTGGAGTTTTAAATACAAAATTTTCTGGTGTGATCATTTCTATTATTTTTGAATGGGATGCTCTGCACTTCCTGAACGTGGGTGTCAGTTTTCTTTACCAGGTTAAAGATTTCCTTAATTATCTCCTCAAATATTGTCTCTTCCCCTCTCCCCTCTGGGACATCTATAATGCAAATATTAGTGTACTTGATGTCCTAGGATTCTATTAAACTGTCCACGAATATTTTTATTCTTTATTTTTTCTTCAGTTTCAGTGATTTTCACTCAGTTCTGTTCAGTTTATTCTTTCAGTTGTGTCTGACTATTTGCGACCCCATGGACTGCAGCATGCTAGGCCTCTCTGTCCATCACCAACTTGTGAAGTCTAGCCAAACTTATGTTCATTGACTAGGTGATGCCATCCAACAGTCTCATCCTCTGCAGTTCCCTTCTCCTCCCACCTTCAAACTTTCCCAGCATCAGGGTCTTTTCCAATGAGTCAGTACTTCCCATCAGGTGGCCAAAGTATTGGAGTTTCAGCTTCAACACCAGTCCTTCCAATGAACACCCAGGACTGATCTCCTTTAAGATGGACTGGTTGGATCTCCCTGCAGCCCAAGGGACTCTCAAAAGTGCTCTCCAACACCACAGTTCAAAAGCATCACTTCTTCAGTGATCAGCTTTCTTTATAGTCCAATTCTTACATCCAAACATGACTACTGGAAAAACCATAGCCTTGACTAGACAGACCTTTGTTGGCAAAGTAATGTCTCTGCTTTATAACATGCTGTCCAGGTTGGTCAAAACTTTCCTTGCAAGGAGTAAGCGACTTTTAATTTCATGGCTGCAGTCACCATCTACAGTGATTTTGGAGACTCGAAAAATAAAGTCAGCCACTGGTTCTCCATCTATTTGCCATGAAGTGATGGGACCAGATGCCATGATCTTAGTTTTCTGAATGTTGAACTTTAAGCCAACATATTCACTCTACTCTTTCACTTTCATGGACCTAACATTCCAGGTTCCTATGCAATATTGCTCTTTACAGGCTCGGACCTTGCTTGTATCACCAATCACATCCACAAATAGGTGTTGTTTTTGCTTTGGCTCCATCCCTTCATTCTTTCTGGAGTTATTTCTCCACTGATCTCCAGCAGCATATTGGGAACCTGGGGAGTTCATCTTTCAGTGTCCTATCTTTTTGTTTTCATACTATCCATGGGGTTCTCATGGCAAGGATACTGAAGTAGTTTGCCATCCCCTTCTCCAATGGACCACATTCTGTCAGACCTCTCCACCATGACCCGTCCGCCTTGGGTGGCCCCATACAGCATGGCTTAGTTTCATTGAGTTAGACAAGTTGTGGTCCAGGTGATCAGATTGGATAGTTGTCTCTGATTGTGATTTAAGTATGTCTGCCCTCTGATGCCCTCTCTCAGTGCCTACCATATTTCTTGGGTTACTCTTACCATGCACATGGGGTTTCTCTTCATGGCTGCTCCAAAAAAGTGCAGCTGCTGCCCCTGAACTTGGACGTGGTGTAGCTCCTCTCAGCCGCTCCTGCACCATCACACAGCCACCACTGTAATTGGTGACTTTAACTCAGATGACCATTATATCTACTACTGTAGGCAGGAATCCCTTAGAAGAAATGGAGTAGCCATCATGGTCAACAAAAGAATCCTAAATACAGTACTTGGATGCAATCTCAAAAATGACAGAATGATCTCTGTTTATTTCCAAGGCAAACCATTCAATATCACAGTAATCCAAGCCTATGCCCCGATCAGTAATGCAGAAGAAGCTGAAGTTGAACAGTTCTATGAAGGCCTACAAGACCTTTTAGAAGTAACACCCAAAAAAGAGGGCCTTTTCAATATAGGGGACTGGAATGAAAAGATAGAAAGTCAAGAAATACCTGGAGTAATAGGCGCATTTGGCCTTGGAGTACAGAATGAAGCAGGGCAAAGGGTAATAGTGTTTTGCCGAGAATCCACTGGTAATAGCAAACACGCTTTTACAACAACAAAAGGGAAGATTCTACACATGGACATAACTAGATATTCAACACCGAAATCAGATTGATTATATTCTTTGCAGCCAAAGATGGAGAAGTTCTATACAGTCAGCAAAAACAAGACCAAGAGGTGACTGTGTCTCAGATTATGAACTCCTTATTGCCAAATTCAGACTTAAATTTAAGAGAGTAGGGAAAACCACTAAACCATTCAGGTATGACATAAATCAAATCCCCTATGGTTATACAGTGGAAGTGAGAAATAGTTTTAGGGGACTAGAGCTGATAGACAGAGTGCCTGATGAACTATGGACACAGGTTTGTGACATGTGACATTGTACAGGAGATAGGGATCAGGACCATCCCCAAGAAAAAGAAATGCAAAAAAGCAAAATGGCTTTCTGAGGAGGCCTTACATATAGCTGTGAAAAGAAGAGAAGTGAAAAGCAAAGGAGAAAAAGAAAGATATACCCATTTTAAATGCAGAGTCCCAAAGAATAGCAAGGAGAGATAAGAAAGGCCCTCAGTCATCATTGCAAAGAAATAAAGGAAAGCAACAGAGTAGTAAAGACTAGAGATCTCTTCAAGAAAATTAGAGATACCAAGGGAACATTTCATGCAAAGATGGGTTCGACAAAGGACAGAAATTGTATGGACCTAACAGAAGCAGAAGATATTAAGAAGAGATGGCAAGACTACACAGAAGAACTATACAAAAAAGATCTTCATAACCAGATAATCATGATGGTGTGATCACTCACCTAGAGCCAGACATCCTAGAATGTGAAGCCAAGTGGGCCTTAGGAAACATCACTACAAACAAAGCTAGAGGAGGTGATGGTATTCCAGTTGAGTTATTTCAAATCCTAAAAGATGATGCTATAGAAGGGCTGCACTCAATATGTCAGCAATTTTGGAAAACTCAGAAGTGGCCACAGGACTGGAAAAGATCAGTTTTCATTCCAATCCTAAAGAAAGGCAATGTCAAAGAATGCTCAAACTATTGCACAATTGTACTCATCTCACAGGCTACTAAAGTAATGGTCAAATTTCTCCAAGCAATACGTGAATCATTAACTTCTAGATATTTAAGCTGGTTTTAGAAAAGGCAAAGGAACCAGAGATCAAATTGTTAACATTCACTGGATCATCAAAAAAGCAAGAGAGTTCCAGAAAATCATCTATTTCTGTTTTATTAACTATGCCAAAGCCTTTGACTGTGTGGATCACAATAAACTGTGGACAATTCTGAAAGAGATGGAAATAGCACACCACCTGACCTACCTCTTGAGAAACCTGTATACATGTGAGGATGCAACAGTTAGAACTGGACATGGAACAATATCGGGGTCCAGCCCCAGCTAGATCCAGGGGTCTTGAGGGAAGGGTGGCTTTGGCGAAGTACTGAGCTGAGTCAATGTGTTGATGGAACAGTCTCTCTCTTTATTGTTGTTGGTTTACAGTTTTACGCCCAAAGAACATCTCAATTACATCAGACATCATTCAAGGTTACATTTTTGCTCTTATCAGGAGCGGCTGTGTGGAGGCTTGAGGGAAAGGCTAGGCTTGAAACGGCTTTTATTCCAGTGGCCTCGACTACTATCTGTCTCACTCTGTTCTGAAAACCTTGTCTATAATTACTGTCTCACACCTGCTATTTTATACCCAAAGAGAAAATAAATGAGGGGTTAACTAAGGTAGATACAGCTGTTTGTGTTATGTCCATACACTTTGGCTTTTACAAGGAAAGGGAACAGTGAGACAGTCTAGCAGCACTGCTTTAGCAATAAAACCCTATTAACCTTACATAACTACTAAAATGAATTCCTATGGCTACACTATCCTAAATCAATCAATGTCTCCAACTATGCTGACTACAGTTATGAGCATTCTTAAGTCTCATCCCTCTTGGTCTCTTCAAGGAAAGGAGCCTCCACTGTGGAGTGGTTGGTGGAGTGGGAAGTGGAAAGGTGACCCAAGTACAAACTCGTCTGGTGGTGGCTTTGCCAAGACCCCCAGGACGGCATGAACAGGACTCAGAAGAAAAATACCAGAAGGGGTCTTGCCCAGGGATGCCCCAATAAGGAAAATCCACTTTGCAGTTTCCTTCTCAGTCTCGTGACATTGTCATCCAAGCAAGGGGGGCATCCTGACTGCTCCTGGCAGAACAGACTTGTTGCAAATAGGAAAAAGAATAAGTCAAGGCTGTATATGGTCACCCTGCTTATTTAACTTATATGCAGAGCACATCATGAGAAACTCTAGGCTGGATGAAGAACAAGCTGAAATCAAGATTGCTGGGAAAAATATCAATAACCTCAGATATGCAGATGACACCACCCTTATGGCAAAGTGAAGAAGAACTAAAGAGCCTCTTGATGAAAGTGAAATAGGAGAGTGAAAAAGTTGGCTTAAAGCTCAACATTCAGAAAATTATGATCATGGCATCCAGTCCCATCACTTCACGGCAAATAGATGGGGAAACAGTGGAAACAGTGGCTGATTTTATTTTTCGGGGCTCCAAAGTTACTGCAGATGGTGACTGCAGCCATGAAATTAAAAAACGCCTTGGAAGGAAAGCTGTGACCAACCTAGGCACCATATCAAAATGCAGAAACATAACGTTGTCAACAGAAGTCCATCTGCTAAAGCCTTGGTTTTATCAATAGTCATCTATGGATGTGATAGTTGGAGTATAAAGAAAGCTGAGCACCGAAGAATTGATGCTTTTGAACTGTGATTTTGGAGAAGACTCTTGAGAGTCCCTTGGACTGCAAGGAGATCCAATCAGTCCATTCTAAAGGAAATCAGTCCTGGGTGTTCATTGGAAGGACTGATGTCGAAGCTGAAACTCCAGTATTTTGGCCACCTGATGGGAAGAGCTGACTCATTTGAAAAGACCCTGATGCTGGGAAAGATTGAAGGTGTTGGGGAGAAGGGGACAACAGAGGATGAGATGGTTAGATGGCATCACTCAATGGACATGAGTTTATGTAAACTTTTGGAGTTGGTGGTGGACAGGGAGGTGTGGCATGCTGCCGTTCATGAGACTGCAAAGAGTCGAACATGACTGAATGACTGAATTGAACTAAACTGAACTTTCATCACGAGGTTCTTTAGTTCTTCAGTTTCTGCCAGAAGGGTGGTGTCGTCTGCATATCTGAAGGTACTGATATTTCTCCTGGCAATTTTTATTCTAGCTTGTGCTTCATCCAGCCCAGAGTTTCCCATGGTGTACTCTGCATTTATGTTAAATAAGCAGGGTGACAATACATAGCCTTAACATACTCCTTTTCCTATTTGGAATCAGTCTGTTGTTCCATGTCCAGTCCTAACTGTTGCTTCCTGACCTGTTTCTCAAAGCAGGTCAGGTGGTCTGCCATTTCCATCTCTTTTATAATCGTCCACAGTTTGTTGGGATCAACACAGTCAAAGGCTTTGGTGTAGTCAATAAAGCAGAAATAGATGTTTTTCTGGAACTCTTGTTTTTTTGATAATCCAGCGGATGTTGGCAATTTGAACTCTGGTTCCTCTGCTATTTCTAAAACCAGGCTGAACATCTGAAAGCTCACAGTTCACGTACTGTTAAAGCCTGGCTTGGAGAATTTTGAGCATTACTTTACTAGCGTGTCACAGGAGGGCAATTGTGCAGTAGTTTGAACTTTCTTTGGCATTGCCTTTCTTTGGGATCATAATGAATACTGACTTTTTCCAGTCCTGTGGCCTCTGCTGAGTTTTCCAAAGTTGCTGGCATATTGAGTGCAGCACTTTCACAGCATCATCTTTGAGGATTTTAAATAGCTCAACTGGATTCCATCACCTCCACTAGCTTTGTTCTCAGTGATCTTTCCTAAGACCCACTTGACTTCAGATTCCAGGATGTCTGGCTCTAGGTGAGTGATCACACCATCATGATTATCTGGGTTGTGAAGATCTTTTTTGTACAATTCTTCTGTGTATTCTTACCACATTGGATTTTTTTTAATGTCCACATAATACCGGTTCTATTACCATTGATTAGTACTATGCTTTTCATACTAGAGGAATGATAGATATTTCCAACTTTGTTCTTTTTCTAAGTTATGTTCAGTTTTTGTCGTATTTTATGGTTTCATATACACTTTAAGATTGTTTTTTCATTTCTATGAAAAATAATACTGAACTTTTTATAGGAACTTTATTGAATCTGTTTTGTTTGCTGGCTTTAAAATAACACCATCTAGTGAGTAGGTTTAACAGTAATACCATAGGAGTTTCATAAAATCTCTGGGTTCAATGTTAGAATTGATTTTCTGGTTAAACCCTTAACCAAAAGTTCTTTCAGAAATGAAAGACATAATACAAAATTATCTTCCTATTGCTAATAAAGGAGTCAACAACTAGTAAAGAAAGCAAAAGGTGAGAAAGCCTTGGGCATCATAATTCGACATTCCTGAGTCCATGTCTATTTGATGGTTCAACAGACCCTATTGAACATTGGCTTAAGTTCCTTAAAACTCAGTCCATGAGGATTTTTATGTTTGTAGTATTACCACTTGGCAGCTATAGACCAACCAATGCTGCAGATTTTTGTGGAAAAATAGATTTATCAAAATAAGAAATGAGGATCCCATGTTAACGTCTAAGAAAATAATTTATTTAACCTTACATAACAAAAGATTTTCACCATTTTCCAGAGGTCATACAGTTAACATGGTCCATGATATTATGAAGCACCTGATAGATATTAAAAACATGCTGTAGAATCAATGGTGAATTAAGACACAGGTTATGTCATCAAAGAGCTTACAGTCTAAGGAACTAGAATCTCACATATTGTCTATATTTGTGTGTGTGCACTTAAATTTAATACATTCTAAACTACAAATTGATACTATTTTATAAAGTGCATTTTCTCTCATTCTCTATTAGTTTATTCACCATATTTTATAATAAAATATAAGACCAAACTATTGAGAAATATCTAGAAGAAAAACACTTACCTGATTATCCCATCTGAACATCTGAGACTTTATGACCAGTACCATAATCTTAACAAGCTCATTCAAAGCTAGAAGTGCTAAATATTTTCAACCAAGACACTTTATTCTTTTACAGTAGGGAAAACATTGTGAATGATTGTACAGAAAATTGGTGTTAAATACAATTTAACCTTCCTTCAAGCAAGTTCAACAATAATTCAAATTTTCTTATTATGCAGGAGAATCTAATTCTTTTCATAAAGTACATTGTTATCTTCTGGGCATAATTCATTGGCAGGGAATGAGTCCTCACACAGGCACTCGATAATATGGCATTTGCATTTTTCTTGCCTTCATCTGTCATTTGAAACTTCATGTTTGGATAATGAATAAAGGGTAAAGATGGGAACCTAATCCGTCCCTGCTTTCACTGAGAAAGCAGCAGCTCTCTGGCAAGATTTCACTGTGCTTGTCAAGGCTGAAACTGCTGTTTTGATGCTTTTAAAAGTATTTCTTCTGATCATCTCACCTAATGGTTCAAAGGTGATTATTTCAAGCTCAATGACATCTCTTTGTGAATTTTGAAATTTCTGGTGGAGAAAGTCGACTTTATTCTGACATATAGTAGGGCAATCATATGCAATGGATAGTATGGACTTTAGTCAAAAAATGTGTACTTGTTCCTTTCAAAGCTTCTTAGTCAAAGAACTTGTACTTGTTCCTTTCAAAGCTATTTAGCATTCTAAATTAGATAGCTGCAGACATGCTTGCAAATCTTCCATCTGATTTAGGAGAACAGAGAGTCCCAACTTGACTATTTATATATGCATATGTAGTTTCAGTTAGTTTTTTCTTTTTTATTCCCTATGCCTACCTATGGAGTCACATGTGAGTGCAATGCCTTCAATTGTTTTCTATGATTATTTACTAAGCAATGAAAGCTTCCCCCAAGTCAGTGAAAAAGCATCTTTCTGGTTTGTAATTAATGTATCTCCTTTGAAAAGTCACTAGTAGGAGAGGGGGAAAAAAACTTGTTTTAAATAGCAAACATACACACAAAAAAATAAATAAATAGCAAACACATTTCTATTTGTAATAAACCCAAACTGAGGTTTTCACCGCCACTTTTCATTTATTTGTCTACAGCTTAATAACCTATAAATAAGGGAAATTTCTCTCTAGTTATGATGTGACTGAGGTCCAAGTGTCAACCTGTTGAAATATTTCTAAACACAAAGTCGTAAATTAGAAGATGCATATATTTTCCAGTCATAATCCCATTTATTAAGGTCTGACTCCATCTAGTTAAATCTAGTTGCAGAGCATTAAGATTCATTAAAGGGAACAGTAATGCATCTCTTAAAAAAAAAAAAAAAAGAACTGGACACATCCACCATATTAGATTTCAGTTCAGTTCAGTTCAGTCACTCCATCGTGTCGGACTCTTTGTGACCCCATGAATTGCAGCACACCAGGCCTCTCTGTCTATCACCAACAACTGGAGTCCACCCAAACCCATGTTCATTGAGTTGGTGATGTCATCCAGCCATCTCACTCTTTGTCATCCCCTTTTCCTCCTGCCCTCAATCCTTCCCAGCATTAGGGTCTTTTCCAATGAGTCAACTCTTCGCATGAGGTGGCCAAAGTACTGGAGTTTCAGCTTCAACATCAGTTCTTCCAATGAACACCCAGGACTGATCTCCTTAAGGATGGACTGGTTGGATCTTCTTACAGTCCAAGAGACTCTCAAGAGTCTTCTCCAACACCATAGTTCAAAAGCATCAATAATTTGGGACTCAGCTTTCTTCACCGTTCAACTCTCACATCCATACATGACTACTGGAAAAACCATAGCTATGACTAGACAGACCTTTGTTGAAAATGTAATGTCTTTGCTTTTCAATATGCTGTCTAGATTGGTCATAACCTTCCAAGGAGTAAGCATCTTTTAATTTCATGGCTAGTGAGTAATTTAACAGAAATATACAGAACATTTCTTTTTCCATCTGAATTTTTTATGACATTTAAAAAAATCCCCAAAACCATAAACTATAAAATGTAATTTTTTCTCTTTAAAATGTTTTTCTTGTGGATTTATCACTGTCTAGAATGCAGTAATGTATAATTTTTGCATATTTACATATCTGATGCAGCAACATCCTGGAGAAAAAGGAAGCAGATTGCAAGAAGTCCATTCCTTGTGGAGCTAGAGCTGTTTGTTCTTTAGTTACTTTCTGATCTAAATTATCTCCTAAGAGAATGCAATCCTGGCCCTTTGGTCAGTACAAAAAGCTGGTAGTAGAAAAACTCTCTTAATAGAAGATTCGGTTTGTAAGGACTGTAGTGAAATAAATAGCAAATAGTAGTTGAATGGCTAAATAATGCAGATAATAGAGATCACTGGTTAGTTGTTTTCTTTTCAATATTACATACATATATAAATATATGTCATGTTGTAAAAGTAAGTGGCTATTCATATAGGAATGCTTGGACTAAGCAAAAAAATCCTTCAATGGTGCATGATTTGTGTGTGTCTGATAATTTAAAACAACAGGCTAATAGCATTCTAGAAACATTAAAAAAATAATTTGCTTTAAAGGCAAGTTTGGGTGCTTTTACTCTAGGCTTCTCTTGCTGCTATACACTGCAGTGGTCTACTGTTTTAATAGGAGAGCCTTTATGAGCATGAACTGCAATGTTTCCTGAATCTTTAAAGCCTAGTCTTGCTGACAAACAGGAATCCATCACCTAAATTACTGGAATCCATGATCGAATGATTGAATAAGTGGATGCAATTTTTTTTTCTTAATTTTTATCTATTTGTATTTTCAACTGATACATAAAATACCAGCAATATGGAGAAAAAGTATATTAATGTTAGTGCCTAGAAATACTATTATTCCTGAGTTCTTATGTGTGAACTGTTTGCCTTTTGAGTTGAAGACAATGCCTTTGGATTTTGGCCACATTTTCCCTTCTGTACGATGTATTCTTTATACTTTTCTCCATTGCTCTCTTGCTTTAGGAGCTGACTTTCATATTATAGAAATTTATTTAATAGCTTAGGTGAACACTAGAGCCCATCCTTGTTACTTATTTCTTCATTAGCATAGTTGAATGTTAATTGTACTTTGGCAATTCCTTTTTATTTTTGCATTTTATCTTTGCTGCCTTAAATCAAGGAGGAATCCTTGTTTCATTGGAAGGAAAATCTTTAATGTAATCATGATAATAAATAGTTTATTTGGTTACTTTTAGAGTAGAGATGTTATTTGTTCTGAAAAAGGATGAAACTTTTTCATTATGTTTGAACTGAAAAATTAAATCCTGGGGATAAAAAAAAAATAAGTCAAATGAAAAGTAAAAGTAAGAAGAATAGTCAGTTCTTAAATAGTATTAGCTGATTATTCAGATGACTATACTTTGCTCTCTTTCATTCTGTTTCTGGCATGTTTGAACATCAGAGACAAGCAGGTTAAAGCAACATTCACAACTTAAATATTTTTGTCACCTCAATCACTTATTTCACAAGTAATTAAAATTACTGCCATGTAAAGGTTAACTGTGTCAGTTTCTGTGTGAGAACTTGGCCCATATTAGCACATATTTAAGCTTCACAGCAAGCCTATGATTGATACATAATCCTGGTTTTACAGATGTGAAAATAGATCTATAGAAACTGAGATAATATAACTACTTAGTGGCAGAGTTATGTGACTCCAAAATCTATGCTTGTATAAAAAGTATGCTCTTCTATGAATTTAATGAATACTACTTTGTTGACTTCTAAAGGGACAACAGCTATTTGGGGAACAAACTTAGATAATCATTAAATCTACATTTGAGTTTGTATCTTGATTTTATTTGCACATTTTATTTTTAGTTTTTATCTTATAAGGAGGAAAAAAGTTAGTTTTATATTAATCAAATCTCATCATAGTACAGCCATGACCACAGCTCTCTAGTGGTCAAGCACCTCAGGCAAACCTATCAGATTTACATAGTTGGTTCCTGCCTCCAAACTCACCATCTTAATTCATGCTCCTCTCTCTTCTATTTTTCTTTTTCACCTCTCTGATGTAAGCACATCCTCTGATTCAGCTGAATGATGTGGCTTCATTCTTTTAAGAAATAATTACAACTATAAATCTCTCAACTTCCTGTCATGAGCCCTACCTACCTACTTGTATCTGAAACCTTTACTCCTTCTGCAAAGGATGAAAATTCTGCCCTTGTCAAAAACACTGCCATTTAATCCTGGACCCCAGTGACTCTTGCCTTTCAAAGATCTTCCTTTGGTATTTATCCTCTTTCTCTCCCATCCCATTAGTTTCTTCCTTTTTACTGAATTGTTCCTATTTGTATATAGACAGAGTTGTATATTTCACCTTGAAAAAAATCTTCCCTTTAGCCTTTATTTGTCTTCAGCTAAAATGCTTAATTGGGCTTTTTCATTCATTGGGCTTTTCCAAATGGAAAATTGTCCATTTTCCAAAACCAGTCATCACTCCTGCTGACAGTGACTTCTCAGAGACACTGGACACAGCTAACCACTCCCTTTTTTCTGAAGCATATTCTTCTCTTAGCTTCCATGATATCCTCTTTTATTTTACCTGATACTCATTGTCTCTTCTTGTGCATTCTTCCATTTACACACACTTGCTAGCCAATTTAATGGCCTTGAATACTCTCAATTATGTCTAGCCCAACTTTTCTCCAGAATCCACTCACCTACTTAACATATCATTTGCAAGTCTAATAAATGTTTTAAGCTTAACTGTTTTTCTTCCTGTTCTTCATCTGATCATCTCATCTCAATAAATAAAATCAGTATTCTCTGAGTTACTCAAGTTATTCTTGATTCATCCTTCTTTCTCTATATCTTCTTTCTCTATATCCAGTTTATCTATCAGAATGGTTCTTCGTTCTACCTCTAAATATATTCTGCCTAATACTCTAGATCGTTGCCACTGTTACCTGAAGCCAATATGCTGGACTACTGGTGTGGATCCCTCAGTATTCTTTGGTTGTCTTCTTTACCAGTAACTTTTGCATTCACCCATTTAATTTCTTCAGCACTGTCAAATAAATTATTCCTTGAAGCTGCAGAGCAGATGCACTCCTAAATGTAAATATTAGTTCTTATTCCAAGAAGAATTCAGGTGCAGATATCTTTATAGATGTTTCATGATTACTATAGCTAATTTGCAAGCTACTCAAAGAAACTAAGGCATGAAAGAGCACAGAGAGAACCAAGGGTTTGAGTCTTTTATTCTTTGGGAAATAGATTTAGGTTTCCAATATTTTACATACAAATGAAATTTTCACTATGGTTTCTTTGCCATGCAAAATTGAGAATCAAGTTGATGCTAATGTTTTCTACTTAAAGGACAAGAATATAGTCCACTGACTGTAATGAATCTTGGTGCATTACCAAGACTGTGAATAAACAAACAGCTGGCCACCACTTCTTCAATTGTACATACCTCCTGTTTCATTTTTAAAAAATATCAATCCCTTTATTTTCACTGTCTGGTCATGGTTTCAAATAACTGCAAGAATCATTGTTATTATTTATAAATAAAAATTGTTATAAATATATTATTTAACTTGTAGGTGAGAAAAGCTGCTTGTCTTGTGAGTTGAGTAGGAGAGGAAATTTAAGGTATACACTCTCCCTAGATGTGTTTCTTCAGTTAATGTTCTCATTTTGCTTACTGACACATCTTTTGATTGATGTCAAATCAATGACCTTTAATGCATAAGAGGACACAAGAGGCTGAATACTTTTGAGAAAAGAAAAAAAAAAAAAGATTTATATGAGTGAATTGGATTCTAAAAATAGTAAGAAACAGAAGCTCGGTACTGAATCTGGTTATGGGATGGAGATTGGGTGACAGAAATTCTGAAGTTGATCCCTGGTAGCATCTTTCCTCACTCATAAGTTTGTGGGTCTAGGAGGGTCTTTAGAGGCTCCTGTCTAACCCATTCTCCCCTTTGGCTGTGCTCACACATTTCTAGGCATGCCTGTTCATGCATTCTGTGGTCTTTTTCTTGTTCATTTCTCAGTTCTTTGTTTCATCCCCTTTCCTGTCCTCCTCATCTTCCCCAAGCACTGGACATAACAAAATTAAATTAAATTATTCCTCTATTTACTCAATTTAAAAAAAAATAGGAAAAAATGTGCAGAAGGAGAAAGCATTATCATAATGAACTATCAAGTATTAGCACCTCTAAAATGTATAATGAAAAACACTTTAAAGATTTTATTTGATTTTCTAAATTTTAATTTTGGTTTCAATTCTCTGGTGGAACTAGGGAAGCAGCTTTCCTGGTGGCTCAGATGGTAAAGCAATGCAATGCCGGAGACCTAGGTCCAATCCCTGGGTCAGGAAGATGCCCTGGAGAAGGAAATGGCAACACACTCCAGCACCCTTGACTGGAAAATCCCATGGACCAAGGAGCCTGGTAGGGTATAGTTCATGGAGTCTCAAAGAGTTGGACTCAATTGAGCAACTTCACTTTTCAATTACCTAACAGTATAACTATTAACTGAGGAAGACCACTATGGTTCTGTCTTAGCAAACTGGCTAACTGGAAGACCAATATTTATTAAATAGTGTGCAGATATTTTAGTAAAGAACAAATTCAACTCCATATTGGGTCTGTTTCTTTGACTTTAAACTTTGTATGCTGTTATTTTTGCTATAAGAATATGCATTGCCTGTAGCCCAAAATAAATAGGAGAGCCTAGTCTCAAGACTCTGACCTTTAAAAGTATAACACTTTTCCATTCAGATAGGGATAAAATCAAAACCACAATGAGATATCAACTTTACACCGCTCAGAATGGCTGCAATCCAAAAATCTACAAGTAATAAATGCTGGAGAAGATGTGGAGAAAAGGGAACTCTCTTACACTGTTGGTGGGATTGCAAACTAGTACAGCCACTATGGAAAACAGTGTGGAGGTTCCTTAAAAAACTGCAAACAGACCTGCCATATGACCCAGCAATCCCACTGCTGGGCATATACACCGAGGAAACCAGAATTGAAAGAGCCACGTGTACCCCAATGTTCATCGCTGCTTTATTTACAATAGCCAGGACATGGAAGCAACCTAGATGCCCATCAACTGACGAATGGATAAGAAAGCTGTGGTACATATACACAATGGAATATTACTCAGCATTAAAAAAAATTCATTTGAATCAGTTCTACTCAGGTGGACGGAACTGGAGCCCATTATCCAGAGTGAAGTAAGCCAGAAGCAAAAGCAACAATACAGTATATTAACACATATATATGGAATTTAGAAAGACGGTAATGAGAAGCCAGCATGAGAGACAGCAAAAGGAACGCAGATGTATAGAATAGACTCGTGGACTCTGTGGATGAGGGAAAGGGTGGGATGATATGGGAGAATGGCATTGAAACATGTTAATTATCATATGTGAAATCAATCGCCAGCCCAGGATTGATGCTCGGGGCTGGTGCAATGAGATTTCCTGGGGGGAGGGAGGAGGGAGGGGGCTTCTGGAGGGGGAGCATATGTAAACCCATGGTGATATCATGTCATTGTTTGGCAAAACAAATAAAAAAAAGAAAAAAAAAAGTATAACACTTTTCCATTCAGATAGGGATAAAAAGTTGTAGAAGAGTGAATAACATTTGTCTTGCTGGAGGTTTACACTGACATTGTGATGAGTCCTGGACAGATGCAAGAACAAAGGATTCCAGCAGTAAGAAATTTGCTGCAACAAAGCACACCTCTTCCCCACTGAGTATTATAAAAAGCCTGAATTCTAACTTAGGATATTTCCTTGGGACAGTAGTCTACCATCTTCTTGGTCTGCTGGCTTTCCAAATAAAGTCTCTATTTCTTGCCTTAACAACTTGTCTCTTGATTTATTGGCCTGTCATGCAGTGAGCAGTAATAGCCTGGATTCAGTAACATACTGCTTAGGCTAACAGAAGAATTGTTTAGAAACTCTGCTGATAATTAAATGATTTTAATATATTGAAGGATACATAAAATATAACACACATTTACGATTATTTTAACTCTCTATTATTTAGTGTTTAAAGTGAAGTTGGTCAGTTGCGTCTGACTCTGTGACACCATGGACTGTAGCCTATCAGGATTCTCCATCCATGGGATTTTCCAGACAAGAGTACCAGAGTGGGTTGTCATTGCCTTCTCCATGGAATCTTCCTGACCCAGGGATCAAACCCACGTCTCCTGCATTGCAGGCAGACACTTTATCCTCTGAGCTACTATATTTACATTTTTACTATATAGGCTTCACTAAAAATTCATTATGGGCTCTTTGATGAGACTGGTCTATTATATATGTACACTTTTTGGTGACTCCTCACTGTTACAATAACGGTTGGCCATATGTTAAGTTACTTTTTAAAACCTTCTTGAATATTGTGGTCTCAAGCTCTTTTAGCACTAATTAAGGAAAGCCTACATTGTTTTTAGCTATTCATTTTAAGATGCAAATAATAATTCACATTATTAGTAGTTAGTATAGAATTTTTCTTGCCTTTCAGAATTGGCTAATTCTCTGAGGGCTGGAATCAGCATGTGATAATATGTTGGTACCTTTCTGTTAAATTTGCAATTAAGCCTCTAGTACTGGAGGATTAAAAGACTATTTCAATGGATTCTGAAGTTCAGTTGTTCTTCTTGAAACACTGTTTTGTAGAAAAATGAAATGGGAGCTCCCTCTATCTCTAGTCAGGGTAGGAGGTTAGAGGTGATGGCTGGGAAAACTGTGTATACAGACAATTGAACTTCTCATTTATGATATGCTGCTAAGTCACTTCAGTCATGTCTGACTCTGTGCAACCCCCACAGAAGGCAGCCCACCAGGCTCTCCCGTCCCTGGGATTATCCAGACAAGAATACTGGAGTGGGTTGCCATTTCCTTCTCCAATCATTTAGGATATGTATGCACTCAAATCTCTAATATCACCATGCTTTCCTTTCAATAGGTAAACCCTCTTTCTTCTGATCAATGTGAATATTTCATTATTGATGTTTTTAATTCTGCTAAATTTTAATTTCCGTTGTTTAAAAAAATCCTTTTATTCTTCAAATGTCACCTTATAGAGATAGTATTGCCTCTTATTATGAGAAACGGTTCCCAAATGTAGTCTGCAAGACTATATCAGAAAGTACAGTAATTTAATGTACAAATATAGGGGTATGTGTGTGTATGTTGCCCAGGCATCATCTAATTTCATAGGCAATATGTACAAAAACCTGCATCAGTTCAGTTCAGTTCAGTTCAGTCACTCAGCAGTGTCCAATTCTTTGTGACCTCATGGACTGCAGCATGCCAGGCCTCCCTGTCCATCACCAACACCTGGAGTTTACTAATACTCATGTCCATTGAGTCAGTGATGCTATCCAACCATCTCATCCTTTGTCGTTCTCCTCCTGCCTTCAATATTTTCCAGCATAAGGGTCTTTTCCAATGAGTCAGTTCTTTGCATCAGGTGGCCAAAGTATTGGAGCTTCAGCTTCAGCATCAGTCCTTCCAATGAATATTCAGGACTGATTTCCTTTAGGATAGACTGGTTGGATCTCCTTGCAGTCCAAGGGACTCTCAAGAGTCTTCTCCAACACCACAATTAAAAAGCATCAATTCTTCAATGTTCAGCTTCCTTTATGATCCAGCTCTCACATCCGTACATGACTACTGGAAAAACCATAGCTTTGACTAGATGGACCTTTGTTGACAAAGTAATGTCTCTGCTTTTTAATAAGCTGTATAGGTTATTCATAGCTTTTCTTCCAAAGAGCAAGCATCTTTTAATTTCATGGCTACAGTCACTATCTGCAGTGATTTTGGAGCCCAAAAATATAAAGTCTGCTGCTGTTTCCACTGCTTCCCTATCTATTTGCCATGAAGTGATGGGACCAGATGGCATGATCTTAGTTTTCATAATGTTGAATTTTAAGCCACCTTTTTCACTCTCCTCTTTCATTTTCAACAAGAGGCTCTTGAGTTCTTTGCTTTCTTCCATAAGGTGGTGTCTTCTGCATATCTGAGGTTACTGATATTTCTCCCAGCAATCTTGATTCAGCTTGTGCTTCATCCAGCCCAGTGTTTCTCATAATGTACTCTGCATATAAATTAAATAAGCAGGGTGGCAATATACAGCCTTGACATACTCCTTTTCCTATTTGGAATCAGTCTATTCTTCCATGTCCAGTTCTAACTGCTGCTTCCTGACCTGCATACAGATTTCTCAAGACAAAGAACAAGTGGTCTGGTATTCCCATCTCTTTAAAAATTTTCCAGAGTTTGTTGTGGGCCGCACAGTCAAAGGCTTTGGCACAGTCAATAAAGCAGAAGAAGAAGTTTTTCTGGATGTATCTTGCTTTTTTGATTATCCAGAGAATGTTGGAAATTTGATCTCTGGTTCCTCTGCCTCTTCTAAAACCAGCCTGAACATCTGGAAGCTCAAGGTTCACATATTGTTGAAATCTGGCTTGAAGAATTTTGAGCATCACTTTACTAGTGTGTGAGATGAGAGCAACTATGTGGTAATTTGAACTTTCTTTGGCATTGCTTTCTTTGGGATTGGAATGAAAACTGATATTTTCCAGTCCTATGGCCACTGCTGAGTTTTCCAAATTTGTTGGCATACTGAGTACAGCACTTTCACAACATCATCTTTTAGGCTTTGAAACAGATCAACTGTCATTCCACAATTTCCTCTGTTCATAGTGATGCTTCCTAAGGCACACTTGACTTCACATTCCAGGATGTCTGGCTCTAGGTTTGTGGTCACATCATCATGATTATCTGGGTTGTTAAGATCTTTTTTGTACAATTATTCTGTGTATTCTTACCACCTCTTCTTAATATCTTCTGCTTCTGTTAGGTACATATCATTTCTGTCCTTTTTTGAGCCTATCTTTGCATGAAATGTTCCCTTGATATCTCTAATTTTCTTGAAGAGGTCTCTAGACTTTCCCTTTCTATTGTTTTCCTCTATTTCTTTGCATTTATCACTGAGGAAGGCTTTCTTATCTCTCCTTGCTATTCTTTGGAACTCTGCATTCAAATGGGTATATCTTTCATTTTCTCCTTTGCCTTTTGCTTCCCCTCTATTCATAGTTATTTGTAAGGCCTCCTCAGGTAACCATTTTGTCTTTTTGCATTTATTTTCCCTGGGGATATTCTTGATCCCTGCCTCCTGTTCAAAGTCAGGAACCTCTGCCCATAGTTCTTTAGGCACTCTGTCTATCAGATCTAGTCCCGTTGAATCTATTTCTCCCTCCCACTGTATAATTATAAGGGATTTGATTTAGATCATACCCGAATGGTCTAGTGGTTTTCCCTACTTTCTTCAATTTAAACTGGAATTTGGCAATAAGTAATTCAGGATCTGAACCAGTCAGCTCTGGCTCTTGTTTTTGCTGACTGTATAGAGGCTCTCCATCTTTGGCTACAAAGGAAAATTCTGTTTGGAAACCCTTTAACTAATGCCACATTCCAAAACCCCTCATTAGGCCTTTATGGACAGAGAGAGGAAGTCCTCAACTAATCAGGTCAGGAATTTAGACAATACATTTTTCATGTGGTAGTGAACAGACAGAATTTTTTTTTTCTTTGTGCAAGAATATCACTCTTGTAGATTTTGTGTTTTTTACAGGCTTTTCCTATGGGATTGGAGTGTTAAAATGAAAACAAATCTTCCCCAGCTTGTGAGGATGTTCTAAAACAAGGCCAGGGATCAGGAGAATGTAAAAGGGGTGTCATATTTAGGTGGTCTTTCATCTAGTGCAGGCACTGAGTTAGAGCAGAAATGAGATCAGGTCCTCCTGTCTATTAAGAGTCAGGAACTGCAGTCTGGCTAGTAATAAAGTATTTATGTGCCTAGAGGACATCATCTTTGTTTTAAATACCCCTAGGGGTCATATGGCAGGTCTATTTGCAGCTTTTTAAGGGACCTCCACACTGTTTTCCATAGTGGCTGTACTAGTTTGCATTCCCACCAACAGTGTAAGAGGGTTCCCTTTTCTCCACATCCTCTCCAGCATTTATTGCTTGTAGACTTTTGGATGGCAGCCATTCTGACTGGTGTAAAGTGGTACCTCATTGTAGTTTTGATTTGCATTTCTCTGATAATGAGTGATGTTGAGCATCTTTTCATGTGTTTGTTAGCCATTTTTATATCTTCCTTGGAGAAATGTCTGTTAAGTTCTTTGGCCCACTTTTTAATTGGGTTGTTTATTTTTCTAGAATGGAGCTGCAGGAGTTGTTTGTAAATTTTTGAGATTAATTGTTAGCATGTTAACTGTCATGTGTCTAATCAATCGCCAGCCCAGGATTGATGCTCGGGACTGGTGCAGCGAGATTTCCCGGGGGGGAGGGAGGAGGGAGGGGGGACCCGGAGGGGAAGCATATGTAAACCCATGGTGATATCATGACAATGTATGGCAAAAACAATAATAAAAAATAAATAAATAAATAAATAAATAAATACCCCTAGGGGAACTTACATGTATGTTACCAAAACAAATTTGGGTTTGTTCATGTGAACACAGTAAAGTCAATCTACTGACACTGGTTTTAGTAAACTGAAGTGTAGCATTTATTACAGACACTGATCAAGGCAATCAGGAAGCTAGTGCTTGAAACAGCTGAACTCCCTTATGGGTTTTAGAAAAAGCACGTTTAAAGCCCAAGTGTGACAGGGGTGCTCCAGGGTTTGTGATCAGCTCATGCAACATTCTCTGATTGGTTGATGATCAGGGTGGTGTCACATGGGTGATCATTGTCAGTCTTTAGGTGCCATTAGGACTATGTGCTTAATGATCATCGAGTAGTTAATTTCTTCCATTTGGTAATGGTTTTAGTACCTTTAAAACAGCTCAGGAAATGTGTATCAGATATTGTTATCTGGGTACTTCTTAGAGGAGCTTCACTTTCAATTTTCCTTTCATGCATTGGAGAAGGAAATGGCAACCCACTCCAGTGTTCTTACCTGGAGAATCCCAGGGATTGGGGAACCTGGTAGGCTGCGATTTATGGGGTCGTACAGAGTTGGACACGACTGAGCAGCAGCAGCAGCAGCAACAGCAGCAAAGAGGAGCTAAAGCAAAGGATATGAGGGAGAGGTATGTCCTAGAAAGACCCTATAGAGTCCTCTTCAGTTACAGGTGTGGCTACATCCTGGAAAGTTGGTTACAGAATTGATGCTGGTATGATTCTGCTGCCGTGTGATGGAAGATATAAATACCCAAAATGTGCTGTGGAAAGTAAATGCATATTTGCAGGGAGCAGGAAGTAATTAACTAAAAGATGCTTGCTCCTTGGAAGAAAAGCTATGATAAACCTAGACAACATATTAAAAAGCAGAGGCATTACTTTGCTGATAAAAGTCTGTTTATTCAAAGCTATGGTTTTTCCAGTAGTCATGTATGGATGTGAGAGTTGGACTATAAAGAAGGCTGAACACCGAAGAATTGATGCTTTTGAACTGTGGTGTTGGAGAAGACTCTTGAGAGTCCCTTGGACTGCAAGGAGATCCAACCAGTCTATCCTAAAGGAAATCAGTCCTGAATATTCATTGGAAGGACTGATTCTGAAGCTGAAACTCCAATACTTTGGCCACCTGGTGTGAAGAACTGACTCATTGGAAAAGACCCTTATGCTGGGAAAGATTGAAGGCAGGAGAAGAGGATGACAGAGTATGAGATGGTTGGATGGCATCACCAACTAAATGGACATGAGTTGCATAAGCCCCAGGAGATGGTGATGGACAGGGAAGCCTGGTGTGCTGCAGTCCCTTGGGTCGCAAAGAATCAGAAACGACTGAGCAACTGAACTGAACTGAGGAAGTAATAGTCCTTGAGTATAGTGGGTGTGTCATTACCTAGGAGACCTTAATCTTTCTGACAAATCACTTTAAAAAAAAATAAAAAGCAAAATAAAACAAGATACAAATTTGTTATGGAAAAATCAAAGTTATCAGTATTAAAAGGCCCTTTTAATATTTTGCCCTTTATGTGTTATCTTGGACTATCACTATGGACTTTCTGCTATTTACTTCCTAAAATTAAGTTTTGTTTGGGTAACATCTGAGTTTGGGGTACTCAAAGCCTCAGGGCTCTCCACTTTTAAAGTAATCCAGCTGCTGAAACGTAATACCCACCATGGAAGGGGAAAAATCACAGACTGATTGTGCCTGTGGAGGGGTTTAGAAACTCTCACACAGGGACAGTTTAACCCAAATGTCATCCTATTTAACTCGACTGTTTAAAGGGCCAACCTTTTTTTTTTTTTTTTTTATAATGTTGCACCTCGAACAGATCCCACATCTCTTTTAGGACTGAACTGTTTTCTTTCCAACTTGTTACTTTTTATGTGTGAAAAGCTATAGAGCAGATACCAAGACACTCGTAACACTAGAGGGAGCTTAATTTAATATCAAAGGAAAATTCACAGCAAGAGAAAAGCACTGAGCAATAGAAAACACAGAGGCTAGATCTAGACATTCCTCAGGAGTAAACCCAAGAGGCTTAATGCCTTGAAGATAGTGTACCAAATCAAGGAGGGAGAAGAAATAGTTTTATCTAAGTTTAAAGAGAAATCCCTTCATTGCTAACCTCCAATTCTGCATTCAGTATATCCTAAGGACAGACATTCCACTGGAGCAAATCTATGTTCTTTTTTCCTTTTCTTGATTTATGTTAACCAGGTTTTTGTGCTCTCATGGCATGTTATTAATCTCATAGGCAGACAAGACTGGTGGGCTATAGTCCATGAGTTTGCAAAGAGCCGGACACAGCTGAAGCAACTGAGCATGCATGCACATGACATGTTATGGGGCATGCCTCCAAGGCATCCTTTCATGGGTAGACATAGAGACTTGGTTTGTGAGAGGAAAGGAAACCTGGAGTATGATCACCTCTGTGGCCTTAATCTCACAAGCAGAGTGTTCCTGTTGGTGAAGCCAGGAGAATCATCAAGCACGTAATATATGTTGAATCTATAGCAATTTGGTCAGTGTCCTCCTTTGAATCTCTAACGACCTTGGTCCATCTTGTTATGCAACCCTTTGCTTGGTTTGAGCCGTTGGAGATCTGGCATAACACATGGGAATCATGCTAATGAGAATAACACAAGGGACTGGAACTAACAAGATCCTTAATATTTTAAAAATTTCTTGCAATCTCTGATTATGTTTGCTGTTTGTGGGTCATATGTGTTCCAAGGTTTAGGGTTTAAAAAGAATCACACATTTTCCAAATGGCCATTTGGGTGTTGAGAATTCTGATAGAAATCCCAGTGGATATTTATGCACATTACTTAGGTTGCTGTGAGAATATCATGAGCTTGTAGTCTTTCCAGTAGCATAGCAACAGTTCCAGGCATGGCTGCTCCTCAGCACAGTCAGCAAAACAGCACATTCAGTGCTTTCTTATTAGATTTAGTGGCTGAGCCAGAGTCTGACCAAGGCCTGCATGCACATGCTAAGAGCTTCAGTTGTATTCGACTGATTGAGGCCTATTCTTGACAAATTATGCTGTGACTGGTACTAATAATATAGACAGTAACTGAACTGTGCTTAAAATCACTTCCCCTCTTCCCCTGAGAATAAACTTGCATTTGATTTTGCAAGTCCAACAAATGGTTTTTGTTATTATTTATATCCACACACATGAAACATACTTTATGATGTTAAGATAAAAGGGATCTTCTTATATTCCATTTAAAATGTTAGTTCCATAAATGTTTAAACTTTTACTGAAATAGGAGAGAGGTCCATTGATGTGATTGTCTGGATATTATAATTATTGATTTAATTTGCTCCCCTTTCCTGAGAGTAATATTTTAAAACAAAGCAAAACAAGCCCATACTAAACCAACCAAAACAAGACAAACTAAACCCTGCAGCAACAACAAATAGCTAACATCTGGGCACCCTTTCTATTTTCACAAAGAGAACTATGCATCCCACTGAATATCTTCATAAACCCTGTGAGGTATTATTACTTCCATTTTGTAGATACAGAAACTGAGGCTCAAATAAATTGTGTATGCTATAAAAGCTACAGAGAAAGTTAAAGGTAGGATAGGATGTGAGCCCAGGTCTACCAGACTCTAACGCCTATTCTACAAGCCACCTTCCCTCTTTTTCCAGGTACTGTGTATCTGTCATTGTATACCCAGTGACTGGCATAGTGCCTGATGCTTTAGGCATATGGGAAATGCCTAAAGTGACTTGATCCTACTCCATATAGATATTCAGTTTGTTGAAGAGTTTTCCCCCAGTTCACCTAGGCACTTTAAATCACATTTGGGATTCTTTTTTAAAAAAGTAAGAATTCCAAGAATTCAGTTTCAAACTCAATGACCCTGTAGGTTTGGTACATAGAGCAGTCTTAGTTGGGGACTTAATCCATGCAATCTCATGACAAATTGGTAATGGGAGAAGTGAGGAGCATTTTGCTGAAGGATTGAAGTGAAGTGAGCAAGCAAGGAGAGGAAATGGATAAATTTGTTGTTGCCTCAGAGGGTAATGGAAAATAGTTGTGCTTTGCTGAGCATAACTCACTGCATAAGAGAGGTAGCAAAGTTGCTTAACAAGGTCACTCAGCTCTGGGGAGATTTTTGATCTATGCTTAATCAAATCCTTTCACTTGAAGTGGCTGGTCAGACCTTGTGAGTGGAATTAACCAAATTAGTCACCTGAAATCCAAGCGCCGTGACTGTACTTTCTTAGGATTTAATTCCTGTCACTGTCACACCTGGGAATGACACCTCCTAATTGAGTGTAGCTAGTAAGCCCAGAGGCTCCTCTGTGAATAGCCTCAAAGGACAACTATCTCTCTTGTTTAGATTCAGATTATTTGCTGAGGAAAGGCATTTGTGACAGCAGAAGGAGACAGCTTTGGAAAATAAAGAAAGGTTCCAACACTGTATTACTTTCTAGATAAACAAACAATAAAAGATATGATTTTTAAAAATATGGAAAGCATAAACATATGGTTAAGAATTAAGACCAGCATTGTTGGTCTTAACTGCCATTAAGGAACAGAGTGCCTTGGCCCAGTTCTTAGCCACTATGACTATGGTGCTTCTACCAGAGTCCAGAGTAATGGGTTATTCCTGTTCAGTCACTAAGTCATATCCCATGGACTGCAGCCAGGCTTCCCTGTCCTTTACTATCTCCTGGAGTTTGCTCATGCACACTGACTAATGGGGAGAGATGTCAAAAACACTTAGTCATCCGGATGTTGGATTATTTGCAGTCAGTTTCCTGGAAATCCTTTAACCTACCTATTTTAAATATTATGATGGAGAACTATAATGACATGCCTTGTCTGTGTGTGTGTTAGTCTCTCAGTTGTTTCAGACTCCTTGTGACCCCATGGACGATAACCCGCCAGGTCCCTGACTCCTCAGTTCATAGAATTCTCTAGACAAGAATACTGAAGTGGGTTGCCATTCCCCTCTCCAGGGGATCTTTCTGACCCAGGGATCGAACCTGGGTCTCAGGCATTGCAGGTAGATTTTTTACCAGGGAAGCCTGATGACATGTCTTGCTGATTCTATTTCTGCATGTATTGCAGAATATTGACTACACACAATGATGCTATAAAAACAAACAAACAAAAAAAGACTTGTTTCTTAGCATTAGATCTGTTGACTGCATGCGGGGCAACCCAATTCTTCAATAGCTGTTGCCACCATCTTGGCTGAAGAACTGGGTTTAATTACATACTTCTGACCTGAACTATGGAGACTGTATTGTAACTGGTCTTCCCAACTTTTATCTCCCATACCAATTACTCCTGCTGCTGCTGCTGCTGCTGCTGCTGCTAAGTTACTTCAGTCGTGTCTGACACTGTGCGACGCCATAGACAGCAGCCCACCAGACTCCGCCGTCCCTGGGATTCTCCAGGCAAGAACACTGGAGTGGGTTGCCACTTCCTTCTCCAAGGCATGAAAGTGAAAAGTGAAACTGAAGTCTCTCAGTCATGTCCGACTCTTTGCGTCCCCATGGACTGCAGCGTCCCAGGCTCCTCCGTCCATGGGATTTTCCAGGCAAGAATACTGAAGTGCGTTGCCATTGCCTTCTCCGACCAATTATTCCTACTCATGCTGAAATGTGAATCACAACTTTGCCTGTAACACTTTTTTGGCATGTAACACTTGTATGCCTCCTTAATGCCTACAGAATGAAATCTGAAAATCTTAACACAATTACCCATTTATTTGTACATTCAACTATTCTGCAGTGAAATCTAGATGCTTTTCTTGTGTGCAACAAATATTTTTCTTTCTTATTTTTATCCGTGCTTTTACTGTCTCCTGATATTTTTGTTTACCCCATATTGAGTACATTCTTTCCATCTTTAAGACTATCTTTTTTATGAAGTTCTCTGATGCTCTCAAAAAGGTGTATTGTCTTTCTTTTGAACTTATATACTTAGCACTTTCATGGCAATTATCCTTACAATTAATTTTTTATTCTTTATTAATTCTATTTTTATTATTTCTTATAAATTTATACCATCCTCTAATCAGGTTGTAAGTAACAGGAAGCTAGAGTTTATGTCCTTTCTTTGTTTTGCATATAGCAAGATCTTAGTTGAAATGTATTATCTCTTGCTAAGAAGATGAATTTAATTATTCCTCTAAGACTCTGCTTGTTTCATTTTCATCTTCAAAGCAATGATACTCTGAGCAATCTTCAGAGTATTTATTAATATTTAATATTAAATATTGATGTCTAACAAGAGTGACCTGTTTCTAATATTAGAAGGAAAATTAAAGCTCTTGGAGAAAGATTATAGTTGGGTTAAAGCTTGGGCTAAAGCTATTGGGAAAAGATTATATTTGTACCTGAATTCTCCCCTACTTTTAATTTGCTTTGTTTTCAAATTTACTTATAACATTTGAAATGTTATTCTACAAAACTAGTTAAACATTATGCTTTGTTAAAAATGATAAATCAAACTAATTTTCATATAATTTTGCATATATTACTCTGGGAGGAACTAGAAAATGAGACTATCCAGTCACACTTTTACATTTCATTTGCTGCTATTTTCATTGATGTTTTAATTCTCAGCATTCTCTTCAGGCATTTAAATACTGCAGAGTGAAACTGAATCTGTGAATTACAGTAGTTTGCAACTATACTGAGACTCCTCTGAACAACTGTCGCATTTCAAATGGAATTGAAATAAAATTTAATTTTAGAGGCAATCATGTTTCAGTAGAATACACAGGGCAAGAGCTTGCTAAATGTTCAATGGGTTCTTCAGTAATACCTAATTCTCTCAGGTTTACTAGCCTGAATTTTAAAAAATATATCTCAGAACTACAATAAAGTTTCAAGTAGAAACATAAATTGAAATTAACCTTAATTTTAAAATCACTGTTTAAAATTAGTATGCCAGCTTAAAAACAACGATTCAGGCTCTCCATGTGCTGTGCTGTGCTGTGCTTAGTCAGTCAGTTGTGTCCAACTCTTGGCTACCTCATGGACTGGAGCCCACCAGGTTCCTCTGTCCATGGGGATTCTCCAGGCAAGAATACTAGAGTCAGTTGCCATACCCTCCTCCAGGGGATCTTCCCAAACCAGGAGTTGAACCCAGGTCTCCCAAATTGTAGGTGGATTCTTTACTGTCTCTGGAGAAGGAAATGGCAACCCACTCCAGTACTCTTGCCTGGAAAATCCCATGGATGGAGGAGCCTGGTAGGCTATACAGTTCATGGGGTCACAAAGAATCGAACACGACTGAGCGACTAAACTTTTCTTTACTGTCTGAGTTGCCAGGGAAGCCCCAAGCTTTCCATATAAACTCTTAAATATCAAATATGGTCTTTTGTCTTGTTCTTGTAGAAACAACAAAAACTATTCATTATATGAAATTAGTAACTTGCTTAACTCTTCTGTGATGATATTTTATTTTGCCACTTTTTTAATCCAGACACTTTGAGGGCTCTCTAGGACAACTAATTATTTTGAAGAAACATTAAAAAAAAAACTATTCATTGTTAGGCATACACTAGATACCATTATTTTTAGACTAAGCAAGCTCTCTGAATTACAGTTTGACAGTGAGTCTATTTTTATGTTTGTAGTTACCATAAAGAAAGAAAGGAAATTATGTATATTCCTGATTATGTTAGAACTTGTGTATTTGCCAGCCTAGTGAAGTTTTGAGGTGTTGTCATAACAGACTTTTTATAAACTCAGATTCCATTATCACTTTACCCTTTACTGGAATAGAGCAGAAAAAATAATGACATTTGAAATAAACATGACTAATTTTAGAACAGCTTACACCTGCTCTAGAAACGTTGAGACTTTCTGCAGGAACAGTGTCTGGAGACCAAGGCTAGCTGGTGTAACAGTTATCCACTCAGGATGCCAGGCACTCTTAGTGGGTGTTGGTTACCTGACAGTCATGCGATACTGTAGTGTGCAGAAGGTTTGGGAATATGCTCAGGGACATTGCTTCAAAACTGTTAGTATCACAAGGTAGATCTTAGAAGTAGTAAGTAGAGGTTACCCTAGGACCTTCCCTTTGAGAAAGCTCACAGACCACTGATACTGGAGATGTGCATCAAAATCTTAACAGAAAAATCCCATGGACAGAGAAGCCAGTTGGGCTCCAGTCCATGGGGTCACAAGAATTGGACACAACTTAGTGACTAAACAAAATACAGCATAATGATTTGATTTTCATATATGGTGAAAAATGACCACCACAATAAGTCAACACCCATCACTATACATAGCTATAATTTTTGTTCCCATGATTAGGACTACTTGAGATCTACTCTCCTAAAAATTTCAAATACACAATACAGTGTTATTAAATATAGTCACTTTGTTATATATTTAATCTGATGTTTTATTTATTATAACTGGAAGTTTATACCTTTGATCCACTAACAATTTCATTCTAGTTCCCTCCAGCCCCCTGCCTTTGGGAACTACCGATCTGTTCTCAGTACTTATGAGCTTGATTTTTGGTTTGCTTGTTTGTTTGCCTTTGGATTACACAAGCAAATGATATCATGCAGTTCTTGTTTTTCTCTTATTTCACTTAGCATAATACCTTCAATGTCCATTCATGATGTTGCAAATTGCAAGATTTCATATTTTTTATCTCTGAATGATATTCCACCACATATATAGACATATATTTATAGATGTCTACATGTAGATATTGTTTTTTTTATTCAGTCATTGACTGACAGATACTCATCCATACCTCAGCTATTGTAAATAATGTTAAAATAAACATAGTGGTATATTTATCTTTCAAATTAGCATTTTCTTTGGAAAAATAAAAGAAGTGGGATTTCTGGATAATATGGTAATTCTATCTTTATGGCTTGAGTAATCTCTGTACTATTTTCCATAGTGACTGCACCAGTTTATATTCCCACCAACAGTCCACAAGGGTTCCCTTTTCTCCATATCCTTGCCAAACTTGTTATTTCTTGTCTTTTTGATAACAGACATTCCAAAAGTTGAGCAATGATTTATCATTGTCATTTTGACTGTCAGTTCCAAGATTATTTGCAATAGGAGCATCTAGTCATGCACTTCTTGGATAAATAAATAATGTTTGAGTATTTGTTTTAAAAACCAATTATTCACACACCTATGGACAACTTATCTTTGAAAAAGGAGGCATGAATATACAATGGAGAAAAGACAATCTCTTTAACAAGTGGTGCTGGGAAAACTGGACAGCCACTGGTAAAAGAATGAAACTTGAACACTTTCTAACATCATACACCAAAATAAACTCAAAATGGATCAAAGATCTAAACATAAGACCAGAAACTATAAAACTCCTAGAGGAAAGAATAGGCAAAACACACCCTGACATAAACCAAAGCAGGATCCTCACTTTCAAGAATATTGTAAATAAATCAAATATAAACAAATGGGACCTAGTTAAAATTAAAAGCTTCTGCATAACAAAGGAAACTAAAAGCAAGGTGCACAGGCAGCCTTCAGAATGGGAGAAAATAATAGCAAACAAAGCAATGGACAAACAATTAATCTCAAAAATATATAAGCAACTCCTGAAGCTCAATTCAAGAAAAATAAACAGCCAAATCAAAAAGTTTAGCCAAAGAACTAAACAGACATTTCTCCAAAGAAGACATACAAATGGCTAACAAACATATGAAGAGATGCTCAACATCACTCATTATCAGAGAAATGCAAATCAAAACCACAATGAGGTACCACTTTACACCAGTCAGAATGGCTGCCATCCAAAAGTCTACAAGCAATACATGCTGGAGAGGATATGGAGAAAAGGGATCCCTCTTACACTGTTGGTGGGAATGCAGACTAGTACAGCCACTATGGAGAACAGTGTGGAGATTCCTTAAAAACCTGGAAATAGAACTGCCATAGGACACAGCAATCCCACTGCTGGGCATACAAACCAAGGAAACCAGAATTGAAAGAGACATGTGTACCCCAATGTTCATCACCACACTGTTTACAATAGCCAGGACATGGAAGCATCCTAGATGTCTATCAACAGACAAATGGATAAGAAAGCTGTGGTACATATACACAATGGAATATTACTTGGCCATTAAAAATAATACATTTGAATCAGTCCTACTGAGTTGGACAAAACTAGAGAGTGAATTAATCCAGAAGGAAAAACAACAATACAGTATACTAATGCATATATATGAAATTTAGAAAGATGGTAACAATAACCCTGTATGTGAGACAGCAAAAGAGATGCAGATGTATAGAACTGTCTTTTGGACTCTATGGGAGAGGGCAAGGTTGGGATGATATGGGAGAACGGCATTGAAACATGTAAATTATCATATGTGAAATCAATCACCATCCCAGGTTTGATGTTAGATACAGGGTGCTCAGGGCTGGTGCACTGGGATGACCCAGAGAGATGAAATCGGGAGCAAGATGGGAGGGGGGTTCTGGAAGGGGAACGCGTGTATACCCATGGCAGATTCATGTCAATGCATGGCAAAATCAACATGATAATGTAAAGAAAATAAATTAATTTTAAAAATAAAATAAATAATAAATAAAGGAAGAAATAAATAGGAAAGTTACAGCCAACCTAGATAGCATATTTAAAAGCAGAGACATTACTTTGTCAATAAAGTTCTGTCTAGTCAAGACTCTGGTATTTCCAGTAGTCACATATGGTTGTGAGAGTTTGACAGTGAAGAAAGCTGAGTGCCAAAGAACGGATGCTTTTGAACTGTGGTGTTGGAGAAGACTCTTGAAAGTCCCTTGGGCTACAAGGAGATCCAACCAGTCCATCCTCAAGGAGATCAATCCTGAATTTTCATTGGAAGGACTGATGTTGAAGCTGAGACTCCAATACTTTGGCCAGATCATGTGAATAGTTCACTTATTGGAAAAATCCCTAATGCTGAGAAGGATTGCAGGCAGGAGGAAGAGGGGATGACAGAGGATGAGATGGCTGGATGACATCACTGACTCAATGAACATGGGTTTGGGTAGACTCCGAGATCTGGTTATGAACAGAGAGGCCTGGAGTGCTAGGATTCATGAGGTTGCAAAGAGTTGGACACGACTGAGTGACTGAACTGAACTGATTGATGATTTTTTAAAAATAAATATTAGTTTTTAATTCTAATGTTTTAATAACAGCTGGTTTACATCTGAAGGAAGAAAAGACTATGGAAAATTGAGACTCTGCTCTTGAAGGACTCATGGATAAACTCACTCACTCTAAATCCAACCACAGAGCAGCAGCTTCAAAAGTATCTGCGTCATATATGGAGTTCATTGTCTAATTTCAGGGCATGTGCTAGGGGCACCAAGATCTGGTAGTACTTTTTCCAGAAATTAAAGTATGGTGGGTGCCATTTTTAAAATATTCCTTCCACCTAGCTTGCCCAGATATTTTTGTTACTCTTCATCAAACTGACAACATGCCTTATCCCAGCATTCTCCTGAGAACCTTTCCCACTCAACCTTTCCACCCCAGCCAGCCTCTCCAAAGCAGTTTCTGCTTCACCTTTTCTGAAATGCAGCTTCAGCTGGTAACACTTCAAAGCCCCTCCTGCTTTGGTGGGCCAGTCATACACACCAGAGGCCAGTCTGGCACATCAACATGCCTGAAACAGTTGTGACCAGACTGTTCAGCCAGGCAATTCAGATGACAGCCCCACACCTCCGGGGTAGATGCAGTGGTCACAACAGTTATGCAGCTAACTGAGCCAGTGTCCAGCCCCTTCTTCCATTAGCACACCTATGGCATCATATACCAAATACAACAGGAGAGTGTGCACAACTTTCACAGAGGATACCCCTGGACACATAGATTTGTTGGTCAGGGGGGATTGTGACATTGGGTCCCACAGGATATGTTCTTCATAAGGCCACTGTTTCAAGATTGGGAGATGTGATTGATACACCTAATATACAGAAATAAACAGAACTAGGCAAAGTGAGGATACACAGGAATATCTTTCAACAAAAGAACAAGATAAAATTTCAGAAAAACATTTAACCATAACAAAGACAATATACCCATCAAAACAAAGTGATTTATACAAAAGAACCAACCAAGACTAAATAATACAATAAGTGAAATGAAAAATATACTAGAGGGACTCAGCGGCAGATTAGAGGATACAGAAAAGTGAATCAGTAGTCTGGAAAGCAGGATAGTGGAAATCACTCAATCAGCAAACAAAAGGAAAAGAGTGGGGAAAAAAATAGTTTATTGGACCTCTGGGATAGTATAAAGCACACTAACATTTGCAGTATTGGAATCCTAGAAGGAGAAAATAGAGATAAAGGAACATATACCCTATTTAAAGATATAACGTCTGAAAAAAAAAAAAAAGCTTAACCTAGCAAAGGAAACAAATACTAAAATCCAGAGAGCATTGAGAGTGCCAAACAAGATGAATTCACAGAGACCCAAGCTGAGACTCATGATAATTGAAATTTAATATCTAAACATTATGATTTAAAAGCTGTAGGAGAAAAACAGTTATGCACAGTAGAATGGCCATAACAATATAGACTGATACTTTCATCAGAAACCATAGGGACCAGATGGGTCTGATACAATACATTTAAAGTGATGAAAGGAAAAACAAATACTTATAATCAAGAAAGCTCAACCCAGCATGACTATCATCAGAACTGAAGGAAGATGTTTTTCCCAGACAAACAAAATGGAGAGGAGTTCATCATCACTAAACTGGCCTTATAAGAAATGTTAAAAGAATTTCAGTTCAGTCACTCAGTCATATCTGACTGTAACCCCATGGACTACAGCATGCCAGGCTTCCCTCTCCATCACCAACTCCTGGAGCTTGCTCAAACTCATGTCCATCGAGTCGATGATGCCATCCAACCATCTCATCCTCTATTGTTCCCTTCTTCTCCTGCCTTCAATCTTTCCCAGCATTGGGAGCTTTTCCAATGAGTCAGTTCTTCACATCAGGTGGCCAGAGTATTGGATTTTCATCTTCAGCATCAATTTTTCCAATGAATATACAGGACTGATTTTCTTTAGGATGGACTGATTTGACCTTCTTGTAGTCCAAGGGATTCTCAAGAGTCTTCTCCAACATCATACTTCAAAAGCATCAATCCTTCAGCACTCAGCTTTCTTTATGGTCCAACTCTCATATCCATACATGAATACTGGCAAAACCATAGCTTTGACTAGACGAACCTTTGTTGGCAAAGTACTGTTTCTGTTTTTAATAGGCTTTCTCAGTTGGTCATGGCTTTTCCTCCAAGGAGCAAGTGTCTTTTGATTTCATGGCTGCAGTCATCATCTGCAATGATTCTGGAGTCCTTCTTGACCCTCTTCCCCCTGAAAAAAAAAAAACACCCAGTCTGTCACTGTTTCCACTGTTTCCCCATTTATTTACCATGAAATGATGGAACTGAATGTCATGATTTTAGTTTCATGAATATTGAGTTTTAAGCCAATTTTTTCGCTCTTCTCCTCACTTTCATCAACAAGCTCTTTAGTTCTTCACTTTCTGCAACAAGGGTGGTGTCATATGCTTATTTGAGATTATAAAAGAACTTATTCACATGGGAAATAAAAGGCCCAGATTAAAATAAGAAAATTATCAAAGAAACAATCTTACTGTTAAAAAAAACATATCATAAATGTAGTGAATCAATCATCTATAAAGTTAGTATAAAGGTTTAAAGCCAATGTAATAAAGTTGAGACATGGAAGAAGGCAGAAGAGTAAAATGGGGAGATTGCCAGCCTCCTCACAAATACATCAAAAACTCATCAAGATATGGAACAAAGCAACCTCTAGGTGACAGCAGAAGACCTTAGGACTTCAGAGGGCCAGGCAAACCTCCCTGGAATGAGGCAGAAGAGAGGATCGAGACATAGAAAAACGAAAAGATGGAAAACTACTGGATGAGAATTTGTGCCCCAAGGGAGGGAGGGAGTCCTGAAGCAGAAAGAATTCTCATGCACTGGGAAGTTCCCTCACAAGTAAGCCTAAGGGGGAGCTGCAGAATCTTGGAAAACTGGGCAAAACAGGGACTTAGAGGGCAGAAAGCAGAGAAAGTTGCACTTCTCAGCCATAAACAGCTCACAGACTGTGGCCTCAGCCAGAAGGTGGGCTCAAGGAACTAAGAGAAGCCCACAGAATCCCTGCAGCACAGAGAGCGTGCACGGGGTGCTGAGAGAGGTGCAGCATACAAACCTCATGACATACAGGGCAGGCTTGGGGGGCCTATAGAGGCATGGCATGCAAAATTTTCCAGCCCACAGATACCTCACGGCACAGAGGGTAGACTCACGGAGCTGAAAGAAGAACACACAATCCCTGCGATATACAGGCCAGGCCAGTGAGCTGAGACAAGTGTACCCAAGCCCCATGAAACAGAGAGTGAGCTCAGGAGTCTGAGGAAGGCCCACACAAGTCTCTGCAATGCAGAGAGCAGGGTCGGGGAGCCAAGAAAAGATCCGCATAAGCTCCTAACTAGCAAGGTTCAGCCATCAGTGAAGGGAGTTACCAGGGAACAGAAACACCAGAAAAGATTCCGGGGACAAGTAGGGGGTTGACAGTGGTGAGGATATGCTGAGAGGACCACTTTGTTGCAGCTGCAGAAATAGACATGTCTAACACTGCCAAAGCCAGACGATCTGCCCAAAGACTGAACCCATAGACATCTCAAAACTGAACACTGCACTGTCCTTCAGAGAGATGAGATACAGTTTCATCAACCAGAACACAGGCACAAACTTCCTAAACCAGGAAAATATCACAGAACAGTAATCCAACCCCATGCCCAGGGTCAGACTCTATAAACAAGAACTATGACCTTGAAAAGTTTTTTCTTCTTTTTTCTTCTAAATCACACTCTTTATTCCCCATACACATTTCTACTTTCACATTAACCTTTTGCAGTGCTGTAGAGTTTTCCCCTTTTTCTTATAATTTTTTTTTTTAAGATCAAGTTTTTTTTTTTTTTCTGTTTCACCTTTTTTTGGTGATTTTGTGACTTTGTTTTTTATATATTTGGCTGTATTTCTTATACATATTTCCCAGCTGCAGCTATTCCTGAATATATATAAATCTTATTCACATATGTCTATTTATCTTTGCTTTTATATTTTTTCTATCGCTTTTTAAACCTTGCTTTCCATTCTTTCCTTTTCTCTTTTATCTCCTTTTCCTCTTTTTTCTTTTCCTTCTCTTTTTCCTACACTCTTTTTTCACCATGTAAGCTAAATTGTTGAGATTTCGTTGCTACAATCCCCAGTTGACACTCTGCTCAGGCTCACTTTTTCAGATTGAGCACTAATTAGTTCTGCTTTTAACTGGTCAATAGTGCATTTAGTTTTTCTTCTTAACTCAGTCAATCTCCTGTACTCTTTTCTGAAAACTTTGGTTATAACTGTGTGTGGAAGTGTGTGTATATGTCCCATTATTTCTGTAATTATCTATTTGATCTGCTTGGTCTCCTCCCACTAGAACACAGGTACAAGTCACCACTAACAACAAGTCAACAGAAACCACTCAACCAACCTTTCTCTCCAAGGGCAAAAACCAAAAGGAAGAAGGAATACAACCCTAAAGTCTGGGGAAAGGAGACCTCACATGGAGCAATTTAAAAAAGAAAAGAAAAGACACAGAAATATAGCACAAATGAAAGAACAAGGTAGAAACTCACAAGACCAAAGAAACAAAGAGGAAATAACAATCTTCCTAAAAGAGAATTAAGAACAATGATAGTTAACATGTTATGAAGACTTGAAAATAGAATGGAGAAAATACAAGAAACAATTAACACAGTTAACACAATCACCACGGACATAGAAGAAATAACAAATAAGCAAACAGAGAAGAATAACACAAATTCTGAAATCAAAAATACTCTAGAAGGAACCAGTTCACAGTAATCCAAGACTATGCCCCCAGGCATTAATGCCAAAGAAGGTGAAGCTGAACTATTCTGTGAAGATCTCCAAGACCTTCTAGAACTAACACCAAAAAAAAAAAAAAGATGTTCTTTTCATCTTAGGGGACAGGAATGCAAAAGTAGGAAGTCAACAGATACCTGGACTAACAGGCAAGTTTGGTCATGGAGTAAAAATGAAGCAGGGAAAAGGCTAACAGATTTTTGCCAAGAGAACACACTAGGCCTAGTCAACACCCTCTTCCAACAAGACAAGAGATGGGTCTACACATGGACATCACCAGATGGTCAATATCAAAATCAGATTGATTATAATCTTTGCAGTCACAGGTGGAGGAACTCTATATAGTCATCAAAAAAAAAAAAAAAGACAAGGAGCTGACTATGACTCAGATCATGAACTCCTCATTGCCATATTCAGACTTCAATTGAGGAAAGTAGGGAAGACCACTAGACTATTTAGATATGACCTAAATACAATCCCTTACAATTATAAAGTGAAAGTAACAAATAGATTCAAGGGATTAGATTTGATAGACAGGGTGCCTGAAGAACTATGGATGAAGGTCTGTGACATTTTAAAGTCACAAACTATCCCTAAGGAAGACAAAAAGACAAAGACAAAACGGTTGTCTGAGGAGGCCTCACAAATATCAGAGAAAAGAAGAGAAGCAAAAGATAAAGAAGAAAAGGAAAGATATATACATCTGAATGCAGAGTTCCAAAGAATAGCAAGTAGAAATAAGAAAGCCTTCTTAAGTGATATTAATAGAAGAAACAGAGGAAAACAATAGATTGGGGAAAAAAAAACTATAGATCTATTCAAGAAAATTAGAGATATCAAGCAACATTTCATGCAAAGAAGAGCACAATAAAGTACAGAAATGGTATGGACATAACAGAAGGAGAAGACATTAAGAAGAGGTGGCAAAAATACACAGAACTGTACAAAAAAGATTTTAGTGACCCAGATAAACATGAGGGTGTGATCACTCAACTAGAGCCAGACCTCCTGGAATGTAAGTGAAGTGGACCTTAGGAAGCATCATTACAAACAAAGCTAGTGGATTTGATGGAATACCAGCTGAATTATTTCACATCCTAAAAGCTGATGCTGTTAAAATGGTACACACATTATGACAGCAAATTTGAAAAACTCACCACTGGCCACAGGACTGGAAAAGATCAATTTTCATGAAAACCCCAAAGAAAGGCAATGCCAAAGAATGTTCAAACTACTGCACAATTGCATTCATCTCACACACTAGCAAAGTGATTCTCAAAATTCCCCAAGCTAGGCTTCAATAGTACATGAACCAAAAATCTCCACATATTCAAGTCGGATTTAGAAAAGGCAGCAGAAGCAGAGATCAAATTCCCAACATCTGTTGGATCACAGATAAACCAAGGGAATTCCAGAAAAACTTCTGCTTTACTGACTATGCTAAAGCCTTTGACTGGGTGGATTATAGCAACTGTGGAACATTCTTAAAAGGATAGGAATATCAGACCACTTTACCTGCCTCCTGAGAAATCTGTATGCAGGCTAAGAAGCAACAGTTAGAACTGGACGTGGAGCAATAGACTGGTTCCAAATTGTGAAAGGAGTATGCCAAAGCTGTATATTGTCACCCTACTTATTAAACTTATACTCAGGGTACATCATAGCAAATGCTGGGTTGGATGAAGCACGAGCTGGAATCCAGATTGCTAGGAGAAATATCGATAACCTCAGATATGCAGATGATACCACTCTTATACTAGAAAGTGACTAGCAACTTAAGAGTCTCTTGATGAAAGTGAAAGAGGAGAGTGACAAAGTTGGCTGACTCATTATTCAAAAATATTATATCATCGCATCCAGTTTCATCACTTCATGGCAAATAGATGGGGAAACAATGGAAATAATGACAGACTTTATTTTCTTGGGCTCCCAAATCACTGCAGATATTGACTGAAGCCATGAATTTAAAAGACACCTGCTCCTTGAAAGAAAAACTGTGATCAACCTAGACAGCATATCAAAAAGCAGGGGCATTACTTTGCTAACAAAAGTCCATCTAGTCAAAGCTATGTTTTTTTCCAATAGTCATGTATGGATGTGAGAGTTGGACCATAAAGAAAGCTGAGCACCAAAGAGCTGATGCTGTTGTACTGTGGTGTAGAAGACTCTTGAAAGTTCTTCTGAGTGCAAGGAGATAAAAATCATCAGTTCTAAAGGAAATCAACACTGAGTATTCATTGGAAGGTCTGATGCTGAAACTGAAGCTCCATAACTTTGGCCACATATTGTTAAGAAACTGACCCATTGGAAAAACCCTGATTCTGGTAAAGACTGAAGGCAGGAGAAGGGGTCGACAGAGGATGGGATGTTTGAATGTCATCACCTATCCAATGGACTTGAGTTTGAGCAAGCTCCAGGAGTTGGTGATGGGCAGGGAAGCCTGAAGTGCCTCAGTCCATGGGGTCCCAAAGAGTCAGACACGACTGACTGAACTGAAATTAGAAGTAACAAAAAGCAGAATAACTGAGGTGGAGGAGCTGATGAGTTAGCTGGAAGATAGAATGGTGGAAATAACTGCTGAAGAGCAGAATAAAGGGAAAAGAACCGAGAGATGCCTCAGAGACATTTGGGACAATATTAAATGGACAAAAGCCTGAGAAATTGGGGGAATTAAAAAAAAAAGAAGGGCCCTATAATTTTGAAGACATTATATTTGGAAACCTCCCCAACATGGGAAAGGAAGAAGTCAATCAGGTCCAAGAAGTGCAGAGTTCCATATAGGATAAACCCAAGGGGAAAAACATTGAGACACATATTAATCAAGCTAACAGAGATTAAACAAAAATAAAAACTATTAAAAGCAATAAGGGAAAAGCAACAAGTAACATACAAGGGGAAATTCTTATGATTAACAGTGGATCTTTCTGCAGAAACTCTGTAGACCAGAATGGAATGGCAGGAAATATTTAAAGTACTAAAAGGAAAAGATCTGCAACCAAGATTTCTATACCCAGAAAAGATCTCATTCAAAACTGATGGAGAAATCAAAGGATTTACAGGCAAGCAAAAGCTAAGAGAATTTAACACCACCAAACCAACCTTAAAACAAATACTAAAAGGACTTACATAGCTAGTAAACACAGGATAAAGGCCTATGAAAACAATCCCAAAACATTTAAGAAAATGCCAATAGAAATGTAAATACACCAACCAAGAGACACAGACTGACTGAATGGATAGAAGACAAAACTCATATATATGTTGCCTGCAAGAGACCCACTTGATACAGAAAAACACATAATACAGACTGAAAGTAAAAGTGTGGAAAAAAATATTCCATGTGAACAGAGACCAAAAGAAAGCCAGAGTGGCAATCCTTATTTAAGACAAAATAGACTTTAAAGAATGTTATAAAATACAAAAGAGGACACTACATAATGATCAAAGGATCAATCCATGAAGAAGCAATTGTAAATATCTATGAACCCAACATAGGAGAAATTCAATACATAAGTCAACCACTATTAGGTATAAGAGGGGAAATTGATAGTAACACAAAAATAGTAGGGGACTTTAACACTTACTTACACAGATGGACAGATCATCAAAGGAGAAAATCAATAAAGAAATACAAACCTTAAATGAAACATTAGATCAAATGGGCCTAACTGATATCTTTAGGACTTTCCATGCAAATGCAGAATACACTTTCTTCTCAAGTGCATATGGAACATTCTCCAGGATAGACCACATCCTAGGCCACAAACCAGGCCTCCATAAATTTAAGAAATTTGAAATCATATCAAGTATCTTCTCAGACCACAATGATTTGAGACTAGATTTCAACTACAGGGAAAGAAATGCAAAAAACACACTCATGAACATTTAACAATACATTACTAAACAATGAAGAGGTTACTGAAGAAATAAGTAGGGAAATCAAAAGATTCCTAGAAAGAAATAACAATAAAAACACAATGAAGCAAAACCTATGGAGCTTAGCAAAATCGTTTCTTAGAGGGAGGTTTATAGCAATATAATGTTACCTCAAGAAACAAGAAAGACATAGAATAGACAACCTAATTTTACATCTAAATCATCTGGAAAAGGAAGAAGAAGAAAAAGAACAACAACAAAAGTCCTAAAGTCAGCAGAAAAAAAAAAGAAATAATAAAGATCAGAGTAAAAACAAGTGAAAAAGAAATGAGTGAAATAATAGCAAAGATTAACAAAACTAAAAGCTGGATCTTTGAGAAGTTAAACAAAACTGACAAGCCACCAGCCAGACTCATTAAGAAAAAAAGGGAGAAAAATCAAATCAACAACATTAGAAATGAAAAAGGCAAAGTTACAATAGACAACCCAGAAATACAAAAGATCCTAAGAGAATATTATGAGCAATTATATGCCAATAAAATGGACAACCAAGAGAAAATGGACAGATTCTTAGAAAAGCTCAACCTCCAAAGACTGAATCAGGAAGAAATAGAAATTATGAACAACCCAATTGCAAGCACTGAAATTGAAGCTTTGATCAAAAATCTCCCCAAAAAACAAAAGCCTAGGACCAGATAGCTTCACAGGGAAATTCTATTAAACATTTAGAGAAGAGTTAATGCCTATTTTTCTGAAACTCTTGCAAAAATTGCAGGGAAAGGAAGATTTCCAAACTCATTCTACCAAGCCAGAATCACCCTGATACCAAAATCAGGCAAACAGAATACAAATAAAGAAAACTACAGGACAATATCACTGATGAACTTAGATACAAAGTCCTCAACAAAATTCTATCAAGCAGAATTCAACAGCTTATTAAAAAAATCTTACACCATGATCAAGTCAGGCTTATTCTAGGGATGCAAGGATTCTTCAATACATGCAAATCAATCAATGTGATATACCTCATTAACAAACTGAAGGATAAAACTGATATGATCATCTCAATGGAGAAAAGGCCAATGACAAAATTCAGCATCCATTTGTGATTTAAAAAATGCTTCAAAAAATGGGCATAGAAGGAACCTACCTCAACACAGTAAAGGCCATATATGATAGGCTCACAGAAAACATTATTCTCAGTGGTGAAAAACTAAAAGCATTTCCTCTAAGATCAGGAACAAGACAAGGGTGTCCACTTTCACAACTATTATTCAACCTAGTTTTGGAAGTTCTAACTATGTCAAGTAGAGAAGAAAAAGAAATAAAAGGAATACAGATTGGAAAAGAAGAAGCAAATCTCTCACTGTTTGCAGATGGCATGATGCTATACGTAGAAAACCAAGGAGAAACCATGAAAATATTGCTAGAACTAATCAGTGAATTCAACAAAGTTGTGGGATACAAGATTAATACACAGAAGTCTCTTGGGTTCCTATATACTAACAGTGAAGAATTAGAAATAGAAATTAACTCTATTCACCATTGCAACAAAAAGAATGAAATATCTAGGGATAAACTCATCTAGGGAGACAAAAGAACTGTATACAGAAAGTTATAAGACACTGATGAAAGAAATAAAAGATGACATAAACAGACAGAGAGATATTCACTATATTACCAAATTTACTCTACAGATTCAGTGCAATTCATATCAAATTATAAATGGCATTTATCACAGAACTAAAACAAACAAACAAAAAAATTCACAATACATATGGAAAAACAAATGATTGCAAACAACCAAGGCAGTCTTGAGAAAGAAAAAATAGAGCTGGAGTAATCAATTTTCCTGACTTCAGACTGTACTACAAAGCTACAGTCATCAAGGCAGCATTTTGTTTTTAAGTCCCTCAGTCATGTCTGACTCTTTGTGCCCCTATAGACTATACTATAGTCCATGGAATTCTCCAGGCCAGAATACTGGAATGGGTAGTCTCTCCCTTCTCCAGGGGATCTTCTCAACCCTGGGATCAAACCCAGGTCTCCCACAGCAGGCAGATTCTTTACCAGCTGAGTCGCAAGGGAAGCCAACTGGCAGAAAAACAGAATTATAGACCAATGGAACAAGTTAAAGAGACCAGATACGAATTCATGTACCTATGGGTACCATATTTTTGACAGAGGAAGAAAGAATATACAATGGGGCAAAGATAGCCCCTTCAATAAATGGTGCTGAGAGAAGTAGACAGTTATGTGTAAAAGAATGAAATTAGAAAACTTCCTAACTTCCTAATACACAGAGGTAAAGTCAAAATGATTTAAAGACCTAAAGTCAAGACCAGAATTTCCTCTAAAATTCTTAGAGGAAAACATAGGCAGAATACTCAGTGACAAAAATCAAAGCTAAATCTTCTATGACTCGCCTCCTAGAGTAATGGAAATAAAAGCAAATGTAAAGAAGTGGGACCTAATTAAACTTAAAAGCGTTTTCACAGCAAAAGAAACTACAAAAAAAGTGAAAGGGCAATCCTCAGAATTGGGGAAAATAATAGCAAATGAAACAACTGGCAAAGAGTTAATTTCCAAAATATACTAACAGGTCATATTACTCAAACCAGAAAAACAAACAGTCCAATCAAAAAGCAGCAAAAAGACATAAATGGACATTTCTCCAAAAAAGACCTACAGATGGCCAACAAACACATGAAAAGATGTTAACCATCACTCATTAATAGAGAAATGCAAATAAAAACTACAATGAGATGTCAACCTCACACCAGTCAGAATGACCATCATCAAAAAGCCTACAAACAATTAATACTGGAGAGAGTGTGGAGAAAAAGGAACCCTTTTGCATTACTAGTGGCAATGGACATTGATACAGCCACTATGGTAGTCAATATGAAGAGTCCTTACAAAACTAGGAATAAAACCACCATATGACCCTACAAACCCATTACTAGGCATATACCATGAGGAAACCAAAATTGAAAAAACACATGCACCCCAATGTTCATTGAGACATTTTTTTTTTATAATAGCTGGAACATAGAAGCAACCTAGATGTCTTATTAACAGATGAAGGATAAAAAAAAAAAATGTGGTACAATACAATGAAATATTACTCAGCCATAAAAAGGAACACATTTTCATCAGTTCTAATGAGGTGGACTAACCTAGAACCTGTTATACAGAGTGAAGTCTATCAGAAATATAAATATAAATATCATATGCTAATATAGGCATATGAAATCTAGAGAGATGATACTGATGAATTTATTTGCAGGGCAGCAATGGAGAATAAGATGTAGAGAACAGACTTATGGACACTGGGGTTGTGGAGGGGAAGAAGAGAGAGGGTGAAATGTATGCAGAGAGTAACATGGTAGCTTACAATACCATATGTAAAATAGATAGCCAGTGAGAACCTGCTGCATGATTCAGGGAATACAAACAGGGGCTCTGTAACAATCTAGAAGACTGGAATTTGGAGGGAGATGGGAAGGAGGTTCAGGTGGGAAGGGACATGGGTTTGCCTATGGCTTATTCTGATTGATGTTTGAGAGAAAACGGCAAAATTCTGAAAAACAATTATCATTCAATTAAAAAAATAAACAAATTTTAAAAAAGAAACATCATACAAAAATAAAAATAAAATATGGTAATAAACTCAAGTCATCTATATCTAACATAATAGTTAATTATAATTAAATGACATGTAAAATAAGATTTAAAGTATGCTGTCAAAAACATAAAATGTTCAAGGTTTAAAATGTAAACTTAATTGACCATCAACTTAGATTCCTTTACACATAATATACGAACCTTATGGTAAATACAAAGGAGGAAAAGAACCTATAACAGATACATGGAAAATAAAGAGAAAGAAATACAAACATAACCTTAAAGATAGTCATCAATCCCAAGGAAGAGAACAAGGGAAAAAAAAGAAAGAAAGGAAGGACCGAAGAAGAACTACAAAAACAACAGCAAAACAGCAAAATGGCTGTAGGTATGTAACCATCAATTATGTTTCAGTTAAGACATAGGGTAACAATGAATAAAAAACAAGATCCATATGCTGCCTATGAGATAATCACTTCAGAGCTTAAGATAGAAACAGACTAAAAATGAAGGAGTGGAAAAATATTGCTCTTGTGGTAGAGTCTCTCAGTCATGTCCCACTCTTTTAAGCTCCATGGACTGCAGCATGCCGGATTTCTCTGTCCATCACCATCTCCAAGAGCTTGCTCAAACTCATGTACTTTGAGTCAATGATGCCATCCAATCATCTCATTCTCTATCATTCCCTTCTCTTCCTGCCTTCAGTCTTTCCCATCATCAGGGGCTTTCCCAATGACTTGAATCAGGTTGCCAAAGTGTTAGAGCTTCAGCCTCAGCATCAGTCCCTCCAATGAATACTCAAGATTGATTTCCTTTAGAATGGACAGGTTTAATCTCCTTGCAGTCCAAGGGACTCTCAAGAGTCTTCTCCAATACTACAGTTCAAAAGAATCAATTCTTCTGTGCTCAGCCTTCTTTATGGTCCAACTCTCACATCCATACATGACTACTGGAAAAATCACAGCTTAGAAAATTTGGACCTTTGTCAGCAAAGTGATGTCTGTTTTTTAATACACTTTCTAGGTTTGTCATACCTTATCTTCCAAGGAACAGGCGTCTTTTAATTTCATGGTTGTAATTATCATCTGCAGTGATTTTGGAACACAAGAAAAAAATGTCTGTCACTGTTTCCATTGTTTCCGCATGTATTAACTATGAAATGATGGGACCAGATGCCATGATCTTCATTTTTTGAATGTTGACTTTTAAGCCAGGTTTTTCACTCTCCTCTTCCACTTTCATTTATAGCTCTTCTTCAATTTCTACCATAAAGGTGGTGTCATTTACATATCTGAGGTTATTGATATTTCTCCCAGCAAACTTGATTCTAGCTTTTGCTCCATCCAGCCCAGCATTTCACTTGATGTACTCTGCATATAACTTAAACAAGCAGGGTGACAATATACAGCCTTGACGTACTCCTTTCCCAATGTGGGATCAGTCAGTTGCTCCATATCCTGTTCTAACTGTTGCTTCTTGACCTGCATACAGATTTCACAAGAGGAACATACGGTTCACTGGTATTAAGAATTCTCTGCAGTTTCTTGTGATTCACATAGTCAAGGCTTTCTGCTTCAATGAAAGCTGAAGTAGATGCTTTTCTTGAATTCTTTGCTTTATCTATGATCCACCAGATGTTGTCAATTTGAACTCTGGTTCCTCTGCCATTTCTAAATCCAGCATAAACATCTGGAAGTTCTCAGTTCTGATAGCTTATGGTGAAGGATGTCAGATTCGTGATCTCCAAAGACGAAGATTTTAGCATCAGGACCGGGACCAGACTTGATCCCTCAAGAGTTTTGTGTAGCAGAATTTTATCAAAGTATAAAAAGGAACAGAGAAAGTTTCTGACATAGACATAGATGTCTATCAGAAGGGGAAGGAGAGTGCTCCCCTCACTACTCTAAGCAGGGGAATTATATACTTTTTATTTTTATTTTTTTATCAGAATATTACATTTAAATTTCTGCTCACATGCATATATATTTGATGAAGTTATGATCACATTGTATTTCTACTTTCAGATTGTTCAAGGTACAACAAATATTTTCTATGTTTCTCTATAGATGTCACATGCTATTATTACATTCCATTATTTGCTATAAGTTTACTTTTAATATGTTATTAAAAATTATCATTTAATCAGTGTAATCTATACATATTGTCTAAAATCAAATGGTCAAGAAATGAGTTAAAATAAAATATCACAACAGCCTTACTACATCTCAGCTGCTGTCATTCCCTTCTGTCCATGAGATTCTCCAGGCAAGAATACTGGAGTGGGTTGCCATTTCCTCCTCCAGGGGATCTTCCTAACCCAGGGATCAAACCCACAGCTTGTGTGTCTCCTGCATTGGCAGGCGAACCCTCCACCACTAGCACCACCTAGGAAACCCAGATATTATACTTATGTCTTTGGCTTCCCTGGTGGCTCAGTGGCAAAGAATCCACCTGCAACGCAGGAAATGCAGGTTAGCCCCCGGGTCAGGAAGATTCCCTAAAAAAAGAAATCATAACCCATTTTAGTATTCTTGCCAGATGGGCTACAGTCCATGGGGTCACAAAAGAGTCAGACACAACTTAGTGAATAAGCAACAACAAATTATCTCTTCATTTCTTCTTCCATCTGCGATAAGTAATGATTGTCTTGTTTTCCCAAGAAAACTTTTAAAACCAACACAATAAAGTAAATAAAATATTAAAATATATACTTTTTAAATTGGTTATTACAATAAATCAAAAGAATGTCTCAAGGTTGTTAAGATCTTACTAGACCCACTCCCACAATTCACATTTTAAGATGACTGGATTAGAACTAAAAATAGAAAGATCTTACCAGATCCACTCCCATTATTCTAAGATAACAAGATTAGCCCGAAGGTTTTCAAGGAGCAGAAACTGTCCTCAAGCAGGGGACATTGTTGTTATATAATCCTTAGTACAAAGTTCAAACTGAGTTGTTTGTTGTGTAATTATCAGTTCTAAGCTTAAAGAAAGCAATGTTTTATGTGACTAAGACTAGGGAATGTAGAGAAAAAAAGACATTTGTCCTTTCCTCCTCCTTGAGAATTCCAGACCCTTATCACTTCTTTAAGAGCCCCCCACAACTTTCTCCTCTCAGGCACCCCACACTTTTTATCAATCTGCCTAAGAATTGACTCTCTCATCCCCACCCCCTTTTCTTTTAGAATAATTGTTTCCAAGGGAAAGGAGCATCATTTTCATTCCACAACTACTTACTGCTGTTTAGAAGCATCGTCCCTAAATCACTGATGCAACATATTATCCTCACCATCATATTGAAGATCTCTGATCTAGGGGCCTCAAGTAATAGTAGAGGAGGCTGTGGCACTTTCAGGAACCTGGACAACCATTTGTAACTTAAAAGCTTTCAGACAGTTAGAAACAAATCCAGTTACACAGTTACAGATGAAGGGAGCAAACAGTAAAAACAGAACGCCATTATTATTCCAAAAATTTGAAGAGGAAAGAACACTTGTACAAGGGCAACATCACCTTAGTAACAAAACCAGACTAAGACATAGAAGAAAAAAATTACAGGGTGATATTCTGGATGAAGATAGATGCAAATATCCTCAACAAAATATAACTAAACTGAATTCAACATTTCATTAAAGGGACCAAACATCATGATCAATTGGTATTTATTTCAGTAATGCAAGGATAGATCAGTACCAACAAAATCAATGTGATATACCACATTTAAAGAAACATAGAATAAAATCCATATTATCATTTCAATTGATCCAAAAAAGAAAATTGTTGACAAAATTCAACATCCATTTATGATAGAGCTCTCAATAAATTTATTATAGAGGAAATGCATGTATGTCTGTGTATGTGTGTGTTCAGTCACTCAGTTATGTCTGACATTTTGTAACTGCATAAACTGTAGCCTGTAAAGCTCTTCTATCCATTGAATTTTCCAGGCAAGTATAACTCAACATACTAAGACTAGATATGGCAAATCTACAATGACATCATACTCAATGGTGAAAAGCTGAAAGCAGTTTCTCTAAGATCACAAATAAGATAAAGATGTTCATTCTCATCACTTAAATTCAACATAGTTTTCTAAGTCTAAGTCTAGTCATAGCAATCAGGTGAGAAAATAGAGATAAAAGGCATCCAAAGTGGAAAAGTATAAGTAAAACTGTCACTGTGGCTATATAACATAATACCATTTATAGAAAAATCCTAAAGATGCCACCAAAAAACAAATAGAACTAATAAATAAGTTCAGTGAAGTTGTGGGAGAAAAACTGATATGTAAACTAAGTTGTATTTCTTTTTTTTAATTGATTTATTGATTGATTGATTGATTTTCCTTATATTATCATGTTGGTTTTGCCATACACTGACATGAATCCGCCATGAGTATAACGCGTTCCCCTTCCAGAACCCCCTCCCACCTCCCTCCTGATTCCTGATAACAGACTCTAAAAAAGAGAATTTAAGAATACAGTCTCATTTACAATTGCATGAAAAAGCATAAAACAACTAAAATAAAGCTAACCAAGGGTAAAGGAACTAGACTCAGAAAATTTCTGTGTAAGACATTGATGGAAGAAAAAGGAAAGAACCAAATGTAAAGATGACCTGTGATCATGGATTGGAAGAATTAATATTACTAAAATGACCACACTCCCTGTGATCATCCTCAGATTCAACGCAATCTCTATTAAAATACCAAGGTATTTTTTCACAGTACTGGAACCCAAATCCTAAAATTTGCAGAGAATACAAAGGGTGATGAATGGCCCAAGCAAATTTAAAGAAGAACAAAGCTGGAGCTACCACACTCTCCAACTTCAAACTATACTACAAAGCTATAATAATCACAACATCAAGGTGCTTACACAAAGGAACACAGAAAGATCAGTGGAACAGAAGTGAGATATTAGAAATAAGCCCACACACATACAGTCAATCCACAGCAAAGGAGGCAAGAATATACAATGGGAAAAAGACAGCTTCTTCAATAAATGGTGCTGGGAAAACTGGACAACTGCGTGTAAAAGTGACACTGGGCAACTTTCTCACACCATATACAAAATTAAACTCGAAATGGATTAAAGACTTAAGTGTAATACCTGAAACAATGAAACTTCTAGAGGAAAACATAAGCAGCATGTTCTTTGACACTGGTCTCAGGAATATTCTTTTTTTGGCTATGTCTCATGGAGCAAGGGAGATAAAAGCAAAAATAAATAAATGGGATCTAATCAAAGTAAAAAGTTTCTTTGAAGTTGATTATCAAATTTAAGCAAATCTATCATCCATTATTATCACTTTATTTCATAACCTCTTCTCCTTTCTAATGATCTTTAATCTATATTCTTCTATCTGGGTTGTATCAAAAGCTACCTAGGGGATCTCACTGGTCACAGATCCCCATTCTATAGTGTTGCTTCCATACTGGCACTGGAGTGAATTTTACCAAATGCATAATTATGTATACTCTTTATTTACATAAAGTCTCAAATGAATCTCAGGTTTGAATATAGCCCTAGTTATTTAGCTTGGTGGACCAGCTGTCAATTATCTGACACCTATCTAGTGTTCAAACCTGATTTCTAAGCATGTGTTTTCTTGATTGCTTATTTTTATTTTGGCATTCCAAGTATAAGAAAGCATATGCAGTTTCCAATGTGGCTTTATCTTACCTGTCCAGTGTTTAGTCTTAGTTTTGCAGTATTCTGGTTTCAATTCTTAGTATTCTGGTTGCAATACTCTCTCGTCTTGATAAACTCCAACTTGTCCTGTACACTCCACTGAAGTAGTACCCTAGTGTGTTGAACTGTGGCCTCCTGAAAGATATATCTAAGTCTTGAAACCTGGTACCTATGAATGTGACTTTATTTGGAAAAAGGGACTTTGGATATTTAATTAAGATAAAGATCTCAGAATGAGAGCTCCCTGAATTAAGCCCTAAATCCAATGACTGATGTCCTTGAGAGATAGAGAAGACACAAAAAACTCCAGAAGGAGCCACATGGAGAAGGAAGCAGAGATTGGGACTCTGCTTCTATAAGCCAAGGAACATCTGGAGTCCCTGAGAGTTGGTGAGGAAAGGGAGGACTATACCTTGGAGTTTCCAGATGGAGCACCATGTTGCTGACACAGACTGTGAACTTGAGGGCTGCAGTACTGTGAAAAAACTAATTCTGTTGTTTCAATTCATCCAGTTTCTAGGAAACAAATGCAGGCAGTTCCTTAGGAAATCTGTGTTTGGGAAATAGCTAATTACAGCTGCACATGTGGATTTTGGTCTTGGGCAGACTTTTGTTGGAAGCTCATCTTTGTATGAATAACTGTGACTTGGGGCTAAAAAACTGATCCCTCTGAGCTCATGCTTTAAAAATCACCTATAAATTAGGGTAATGATGTTTACCTTATAGGATTGTAGTTAGGAACTAAATGTCATGGGAAATCCCTGAAAGATGTAGTAGCTCAATAAATATAAACTGTGACGTTATTCTTCTTCTAAAACTGTGATCCTTAAGAGGGACCAGTTTCTTGGAAGACAATTTTTTCCATTGACTGGAGGAGGGGCTGTTTTTCAGAGATTCAAGCACATTATATTTATTATGCACATTATTTCTATTATTATTACATCAGCTTTACCTCATATCATCAGACATTAGATCCCAGAGATTGGGGATCTCTGTTTTCAAAAACTCCTTTGTTGCTGTTCAGCCACTAAGTCATGTCTGACTCTTTTTAATCTCATGAACTGCAGCATGCCAGGCTCCTCTGTCATCCACTATCTCCCAGAGTTTGCTCAATTTCACATTCATTGACTCAGTGATGCTATCTAATCATCTCATCCTCTGCCATCCCTTCTCCCTTCAGTCTTTCTCACCATCAGGGTCTTTCCAGAGAATCAGTTCTTTGCTTCAGAAAGTGGCCAAACTATTGGAGAATCAGTCCAATGAATGTTAAGGGTTAATTCCCTCTGGGGTTGTACTGGTTTGATGTCATTGCAGTCCAAGGGACTCTCAAGAATCTTCTCTAGCACCACAGTTCAAAAGCACCAATTCTTGGTCACTCAGGGTCCAACTCTCTTATCCATTACATGACTACTAGAAACATCATAGCTTTGACTATACAAAAACTTTGTCAGCAAAGTGGTATCTCTGATTTTTAATATGATTCTATGTTAGTGATAGCTTTCCTTCCAAGAAGCAAGCATCTATTAATATTTTGGATCCACTTTAGTCACTGTCATCAGTGATTTTGGAGAGCAAGAAAATGAAATCTGTCACTGCTTCCATTTGCCACCCTTACATCTGCCATGAAGTGATTTTATCATATCTTAGTATTTTAAATGTTGAGTTTCAAGCAAGTTTTTCACTCTCCTCTTTCACTCCTATCAAGAGACTCTTAATTTCCTCTTTACTCTCTGACATTAGACATTATAGTGGTATCATCTGCATATCTGAGGTTGTTATTTCTCCCTGAAATCCTAACATCCAGCACCACATTTTACATGATGCACTCTGCATAGAAGTTAAATAAGCAGGGTGACACTATATAGTCTTGTGGTACTCCTTTCTAAAATTTGAAGCAGTCCATTGTTCCATATCAGGTTCTGTTTCTTCTTGACCTACATACAGGTTTCTCAGGAAACAGGTAAATTAGTGTAGTATTCCCATCTCATTAAGAATTTTCCGCAGTTTGTTTTGATCAACATAGTCAAAGGCTTTAGCATAGTCAATGGAGTAGAAGTAGAATTTTTTTGGAACTCCTTTGATTTCTCCATGATCTAACAAAAGCTGGCAATTTGATCTCTGGCTCCTTCACCTCTTCAAACCCATCTTGTACATCTGGAAGTTCTTGGTTCAGGCACTGTTGAAGCCTAACATGGAGGATTTTGAGCATAACCTTACTAGCATGTTAAAAGAGCACAGTTTTGTAAAGTAGCTTGAATTTTCTTTGACACTGCCCTTCTTTGGCATTGGAATGAAAACTGACATTTTCCAGTCTGGTAGTCAGTGCTGAGTTTTCCAAATTTACTGGCATACTGAGTGCAGCACTTTAACAGCATCATCTGTTATGACTTTAAATAGCTCAACTGGAATTCCGTCACCTTCACTAGCTTTGTTCATAGTAATGCTTCCTAAAGCCCACTTTACTTCACAGTCCAGGATGTCCAGTTCTAGGTGAGTGACCACATTATTGTGGTATTCTAGATCATTAAGACATTTCTTGTGTAGTTCTTCTGTGTATTCTTGCCTCCTCTCATAAAATCTCTACCCTTGGTGAATATTGAGTGCCCCCTTTTTCCACTGTTCCCACATCACCTTTTACCAACCCCTATTATGAGATTCTGTAATCTCTTTTCTTTTATCTAAGATATGTTTATAAATCTTCCCCTCAGCTATCTATCAAGCTCATTAAAAGCAGAACTATGTCTTATTCCTTCTTATCTTCTCAGAGTGTACAAAGCCAAGAAGTTGGTAGATAGGCAGCATGACTGAATTGAGGGACTGTGGCACCATGATTGGAGTAGGAAGTGGCAACCCAATTCAGTATTCTTTCTTGGAAAATTCCACAGACAGAGGAGCCTACAGTCAGAGAGTTGGCTACAGAAATGGGGTTGAAAAGAGTTGAACAAGGGCCTGGGGTGACTATGAAAAGGTGAGATGATGCTGCAGGACTTATGAAAAAGCTCTCGCAATTTACACAGAGTTAGCAATTGACCCACATAACTCCATTTATTATTTTTTATTTCATATTGTAGTATAGCTGATTTACAAGGTTGTGTTATTCTCAGGTTTATAGAGAAGTGATTTAGTCATATTTATATACAAAATGTCCCAATTATTTTCCATTATAGGTTATTACACAGTATCGAATATAGTTCCCTGTGCTGTACAATAGGTCCTTGTACCTTATCCATGTCATATATATATAGCAGTGCATATATGTTAATTTTAACCTCCTTATTTGCCCCGCCCTCCTCCACTTCTTCCATTAGTATCCATAAGTTTGCTTTCTATATCTGTACATGTAATTACATTTATTATTGAACTAATTTATTTTCAATTTTAAGACCACGAAATCTTAAACTAATATGGGGCTATACGTTTGTGATTTTGCTCAAGATAATCAACAAGTACCTATTTTGTAGCAGAGGGAATTCTACTCAATATTCTGTGACAACCTATACAAAAAAAGAATCTAAAAAAATAATGAACATGTGTATATTTATAACTGAATACTTTGCTGGTAGTGTTCACTTCTGTATCCTCAAAATCAAGAAGGTGCTTATATGAAAAATAGGCAAAAATGAGTATGTTCATCTTGAATGAACAAATGAATAAAACTTAATTGTTTACAGGCAATACAATTTGCAATATCCAGATATACTGAAATGTTTATGGTACCTATTTGAAAATTTGGAGTCAGAATACACAATTCCTAGCATCAAGTTTTGTGCTTGTACACTGAAAGGCAAATACTCTTTGGGATAATTGAGTAAATGTTGTTGTTCAGGTGCTAAGTCATGTCCGACTCTATGCGACCCCATAAGCAGCAGCACATCAGGCTTCCCTGTCCTTCACTATCTTCTGGAGTTTTCCCACCTAATGCCCATTGAGTCAGTGATGCCAGCCAACCATCTCACCCTCAATCACCCCCTTCACTTGCCCTCAGTCTTTCCCAGCAACAAGTTTTTTTCCAATGAGTCAGCTCTTCTCATCACGTGGCCAAAGTATTGAAGCTTCAGTTTCAGCACCTGTCCTTCCAGTGAATATTCAGAGTATCAATAGCCAGTATCAATCCTAATTTTCAGAGGGAGTTATATACTATGCAACAAAATATTCATGCATCACTTCCTATTCATCAGCCTACTGCAACTTGGAACACAGAACCCAAATTTCTTGTGATGGACTAAACTGCTCTCTCCCCAGGAGGTTGCTTTTCCACTTAAATCATAACTCATATGCTTTGCATTTTCGATTTAGGCTTAATGGAATGTCAAACATTTTTTATATCATTAGTTGCATAATATAGTCAATTTATGAATGGCAGTGTGTATCATAATCATTTCCATAAGGCTAGTCCCACCAAGGGAAGGATTCTATTATGAAACTGTGATGAAATCTAATTAGGTTCCCCCTTCCATAATCCATCTTCCATCATATAAAAAATGACTATTGGGAGATTGCCAAATGGAATGCTGTCCTCTTTCACTCAGACTCTGTCAAGAACTTTATTTACCTTGGAGATGGAAAGCATCTTTTCTCCTGCCTTAGGGTTTCTATGTATGATTTTGACAGTCTTTAATTTATCAAAGAAGTGTCAGTTTGAAAAACTGCAGCCCTTCTTGCTCTGGTGGAATATCAAATTTTATACAGAGAATTTCTTTAATGCCACATTGAAAAGACTTGGAACTCAAGTTAGTGAAGATTTACACTTTTGAAAGGCCATTGGTGTTATAATTATCACCGTGGTATTCTTTCAGAAGAATGAAGTTTGAATCTTCATTAGACACCCCTGTTATTTTAAGCTACTAACAGGTATGAATACATGCCTCATGTATGTCAGGCTATATATATATATAGATATAGATATACATATATACTCGCACACATGCACATACACACACACACAATCCCAACATGCATAATGTTATGCCAGGAAGTGCAGAGCTGAGCATCTATTAAGGTGATAGATCATCTATCTCATCAAACAATAGACCCAATGTCATTAAGTATTTGATGGGTACTTTCCAAGTAGCAGGACACATCCCCTTATATGCCAGAGCACTCGCTGTCTTTGTATGTGGCTTTCCCCCCTGCTTTTTTAGGCATTCTATGTGCAGCTAGGGTTTTATGTTCTAGTTGCATATTAGAAATATGTGCACATTATAAATATCTGAGAGAACTTTTTTAAAAGTTTGAGAATTGGGTTCTGCCCTAGTCCAATTAAATCTGAATGTCCAGGGATGAGACACAAGCGTGGGTACTTTTAAAATCTCTCTAGGTCATCCTAAGGTGCTTTAAAGCAACATTCAAACTATTTTAACTTGCAGTCACATTAGGGTGCTCAAGTGCTCAGTTTAAAGCACTTGAGTCCTTAGAGAGGTAGGCTCAAAGCATATGTGTGCAAAGTCTGACTCTTTGTGACTCTATGGGCTGTGGTTCACCAGTCTCCCTTGTCTATAGGATTCTCCAGGCAAGAATACTGGAGTAGGTTGCCATTTCCTTCTCTGGTGGATCTTCCCAACCCAGAGAAGATTGAACCCACATCTCTTATGTCTCCCACAGTGGCAGGCCGTTTCTTTACTGTTAGCGTCAACTGGGAAGCCCCCAGAAATGCGTTCAAAACATCGTAACATGGCCTTACACTGTCAACAGGCTACCAAAATGGTTATAAATTGTGCTCTTTCACTTCAGTCCCCTCCTTGTTCACTACTGTAAACTGCCCCACCCCCCCACCCCCCCGCCTAAGGCACAGTTTCCAAACAACTACAAAATGCCAATGTAACTGAACGATCAAATCAAAGTAAGGACCAAGGTGAACAGATGAGCCGTATACTATGTCCAGAACAGCCTCTAACTTGAAATGCCTAAACAGACAGGCATGATCAGACGGAGAAAAATAGCACAGAAAAAATATTCTGGAGAGAATCATTTTCTCAATTTCAGCTTCTCTTATTTCTGTCTATTCAGATCGTCAGGGCTGTCCTTGTATGTTTCCCACATTGCTGCACTTTTTCACTGATGTTTCTGCTTAATTGGTTACTCTTCCCCCAGAATTTGAACTAAATGTAAAGTTACTAGGAAAACTCTTATCTATCCAGAAGCAGTTAATGTGAAAAGTCTTTATGCAGTCAAATCAAGTCTTTCTCCTGAGCTATCAGTCAGAATTCCCAGCCACAGCACTCCACAGAAGTTAACTCCTGGGGCTGGGAGCCATCCCTCAGGCCCACAGTATCTGGTGACCTGAAGGAAAAGTATTTGGGCTGGTCCTTCCTATTTAAGATTCACTACTTGTGCTGACTAGAGTAGACATTGCCACTGTGGTCTAACTTCTATTTGTTCCAGTTGGTTCCTTCACTCCCTACAGGGCCATCTTATAAACTGACAGTTATAAGTCATAACAGAGAGCCTCTCAAGTTTGGCAGCTGTGATGAGTAAGTAACAGGCTGACATATCACCTGCAGTAAAACAATCTTTCAGCGGTCCTCCTGAGGTGGAAAAAGAGCCTCTCCACTTTTATCAGCTCCCCTTAGTAAGTTCTGAAATCTCAGCTTCTTTTCACCACAAGCCTTGACCCTTGGTTTGCTTTAATCTCATGACAGCCTCGATTTTCTTGTTCTATTAAAAGCTTAAGCTATTTAAAATGAAATGGAGTGAGCTGGCTTATCTACTGATTTGATTTTGGTAGGTAAATTCACTGGCTGATGGAAAACATAATCCACCAGGATGGAAAGAGCCACTGATGAGCAGCCCTTGAACAGGCTAGCAATTGAAGGCTAGTTTGGATTACAGCCTTCAGATTCAACAATACAGAGCAAAATCCACCTATCCATCATTGATTAAAACAACAACAACAACAACAAAAAAAAACTCCATTGTTTTATAGAGTTATTGTAATTTTAAAGTTGAATCCACTCTATCAACTTGTCGTCCATTTAAATTTGGAATAGACATGTATTTGTATTTATTTTACTTAATTATATTTTGTTTATGGCATCAAAGACAAATGATGTAAATTTTAATCTGGTTTTTCACATAGTCCACTTTCTGCATGTCAGGCACTAGTAACTTATTTTATGGACTATTAATCAAATAAATTTAAATTGATGAGGGCCTTTGGTTTGGGGATCAGTTCAGTCACTCATTCGTGTCTTACTCTTTGCAACCCCATGAACTGCAGCACACCAAGCCTCCCTGTCCATCACCAACAGCTAGAGTCTACCCAAACCCATGTCCATTGAGTTGGTGATGCCATCCAACCATCTCATCCTCTGCCATCCCCTTCTCCTCCTGCCTTCAATCTTTCTTAGCATCAGGGTCTTTTCCAATGAATTAGTTCTTTGCATCACATGGCCAAAGTATTGGAGTTTCAGCCTCAACATCATTCCTTCCAATGAACACCCAGGACAGATTTCCTTTAGGGTAGACTGGTTGGATCTCCTTGCAGTCCAAGGGACTCCCATGAGTCTTCTCCAACACCACAGTTCAAAAGCATCAGTTCTTCAGTGCTCAGTTTTCTTTATAGTCCAACTCTCACATTCATACATGACCACTGGTAAAACCATAGCTTTGACTAGACGGACCTTTGTTGATGAAGTAATGTCTCTGCTTTTCAATATGCTGTCTAGGCTGGTCATAACTTTCCTTCTAAGGAGTAAGTGTCTTTTAATTTCATGGCTGCAGTCACCATCTGCAATGATTTTGAAGCCTAGAAAAATAAAGTCAGCCACTGTTTCCACTGTTCCCCCATCTATTTTCATGAAGTGATGGGACCAGATGCCATGATCTTAGTTTGGTTTGGGGATATTGTAATTCAAACCTTTCTTTTAAGTGGCTATTGATCCTGATTTTTTTTTTTCCTGAGTTACTGCTATGGACATATTTCTGACACTAAATTCAGGAAAATGTTCTCTTTAGTAATCTTCCAGAAAAGTCAATGTAATTTTCATATAATTGGATTATAACAGCTTTTGAAAGCAATATGGATCAAAAACCAAGGTTAAGAATATTAACCTATTATTAAAAAGAGCTGTAATACATTATTACATCTAAATATTATTAGAGACTCTTAATCTAGTGGTTATTCATCTGCTAAACCAAGAATATTATAATATTTTTATAATCATTATGATTTATCATTTTAATAGGAATTTGAATATTTCAGAAATGAGATAAGCCAAATGTCAGGACTCTTTTCTGTTATTTCTAGAATGGTTGTTCACTGGGAAGTTTATATAATGAACAATTAGCAAGCTATGCCCAATGGATGCTGCCTCTGATGCACAACTAGGATTGCTTTTCCATTTTTATTAATCCCTCTAGGCATGAGGCCACTATGGAATAATGACAAATGACTCATTGCTGCTAAAATGTAAAGAACCCAAATCCATCTCAGCTGTGTGCCTTTCTCCTTGTTTTATTTTATATATAACCTGATACCTTCAGGTATTTAGATAAAAACCTCATCTCTGTGGTCATCTTCCTGCCCTTAAGTAGCTCATTCCTAACTCTTGGAACCACAATGGAGAGTAGAAGAACAATGCTAATATTAGGAATGAGGCACAGATGTTGCTTATGATAAAGAAGCGATCCTGAAGTTCTTAGGAAAATTGTTGTAGTTCTCAAGATTATTTCAGTATCAAAGCTTTCTCTTACTAGGCGTTGAATTCTCCATTAAAGAGAAGGCCAAAGGTGTTCTTAGCTTCATTTGGTTCAGATTCTGGAGGTCACTTGGAGCATTGATCTGGGTTGATAGAGGAAAGGGATGTCAGCATTTCTAGAACCAAGATCAACTATATCTAAACCATGCATGATCAGTAATAAATAGTATCAGCTTTGCTGAAGCTTGAAATGAGAATAAGAAACAATGTCTTCTAGGCATTTTCTTGTGGCAGTAGCTGGTTAAAAGCTAAAGTTCGAGACAAGGATTTTTTTTTTCTTTTTCTTTTTCTTTTTTTTGTAACGGACAGTTAATGTTTTGTTCCTTCCCTCTCAGGAACAAATTTTTCTCTTCTTTTGGGAAACTGCATTTCCTTCCACTTCAACTAATTATTTCATTCTTTTAGTCATGGAAATAGAGTTTTCCTGGTGGCTCAGATGGTAAAGAATCTGCCTGCAATTCAGGAGACTTGGGTTTGATCGCTGGGTCAGGAAGATCCACTGGAGAAGGGAATGGCCAACTACTCCAGTATTCTTGTCTGGAGAATCCCATGGACTGTAGCTTCCGTCCATGGGGTCACAAAGAGTCACACATGACTAAACAATTCTTTCACTTTGGTCACAGGAATAGTAGCATAACCCAAGCTGGAGTACTTAGAATACTTTTTTTTTTTTTTAATGGTTTATGGTGTCATAACAAAAACAACAACAACAAAAAGTTGCCAAGACCAGTATCAAGAATCTTTCACCTGTGTTATCTTCCAGGAGTTTTATGGTTTTAGATCTTACATCATTTAAGTCTTCAATCTGATTCAATTACATTTTTGTGGTTGGTATCAGATAGGGTCTAGTTTGACTCTTTCACATGTGAATATCCAATTTTCCCAATGACTGTCCTTTCTCCAATGAGGATTCTTGGTTTCCTTACCAAATATTAGATACCATAGGTATTTTTCTGAGCCTTTGATTCTACTCCATTGGTCTATGTATCTGTTTTTAATCCCAGTGAAATTCTGTTTTGATTACTAGAGCTTTATAGTATAGCTTGAAATAACAAAGTATGATTCCACCAGTTTTGTTCTTTCTCAGGATTGCTTTGGTTATTCGAGGTCTTTTTTAGTATCCACAATGGATTTTTAATACATCATAGTTAATTACCACTATCACCAAAACAAACACACTCAAACTAAAAGGGTTTTATTATAAGTATTTTTCCTTAGCAGTAAAAATATGTTTATTTTATGAAAACAAATTTTGATTAAAACTTCTAAAGACTTTGTAAATATAAATTGTACCTTTTATTAACAAAAATAAATTGGGAAATTCATGAAGTAAGGGATTATGCAATTTAGTTTTCACTGTTTCTGCCTTATTTATCTAAAGACTAAAAAATAAAATATAAAATATTCTGCCTTCTTTCAGAAATATTGTCTTATTTAGAAAGAATAAATGATATATCAAAATAAGTGTTCATTTTCTGATTCCAGAAACAGTTACTATTATCATAATCTAGGCTATCTGAAATAGTGAATGGCACATCCGGTTCTCCAGTCTTTCTACAGACTTTCTAAAGTCTTTCTCCAGACTTTCTATAAAGTCACTTGAGGAGATGTATTTTACAACCTCACCAGAACCCTGAAATTTCACTGTGGTTGGTATTACTGACCATATTTTTAGCATCTCTTTGTCACTTGTGGTTTGTTCCTCTGAGAGATTTTCTTTCATCACACTGATTGGGACTGAGACTTTGAAGGCATCAACAAAGACCAGATTATAGAACAAAAGAATTGTAGCTTGACATGGTTGACTATGTAAACAGGAAAAAGAATATGAGACTGTTGTTCTAGGCATGAATCACCTTGGGAAATTTGATCTATAGAGGGAAAAAAGAAAAAGCAGCATAAGCATGCTGCTGGCAAAGGTCAGACTGAGAGGAGGCCCAGACATCTGCTGAACTTGACAGAATTGAAGGTCTGACTATGTGGATTCGGAAGTTTTGGGGATATCCCAGGGTGACTTTCAGGGACATGGTTGTAGGAATATTGAGCTATTCCAAGAATCTAGACTTTGGGTAGACATCGACCTCAGACAAGAAATTTTGTCTCCCTAGAAGGACTGTGCTTAGTGACAGAATCTGAATAATGTATTGGGACCTAGGTGCTGGTCAAGAAGCAGGCATTGCCTTGGGATATGAGAAAGGGCCCTGCCACAGGGAACTTAGTCAATCCCAACTGCTTTGAGTCTCCTATGCTCAGAAGAAGATGCTGGGTTGTTTCCAACTTTGACTGAAAATGTGTTAAAATAGTATCACTGATTACCGAGGACTTTCTAGAATCTTTAGTGCAGTTCTAAGTTTTCCACATGTATTAACTCATTCAAATCTCACAGCAACCCTATAAGATAGGTCCTATTTTTGTCTACAATTTACAGAGATAGAAGTCAAGACTTAGTAACATGCCCACAATCTTATAGATGTTAAGTGGTGGAGCCCAGTTTGTAACCAGGAGATAGTTTCAGAGTCTGTGGTCATCACTCACTTGCCATTGAGTGACTACAGTCTACATAACATATCAATGTCAGGCACTGTGTCAGATGGAATTTCTGAGAAGCAAATCCTGAGATGGAGCTTATTATGCAAGGCATTTATTAGGGAATGCCCTTAAGATCAACGCCTTAGGGGGAGGTAAGCAGGATTTGGCAGAAGACTCAGGGGAAGCCCTGGAAATATATGGTCTGAGAATTAGTCCTATGTGAACTGAAATAGTCTGTACTGCCTGGGGAAGGGAAAGACCTTGGGCAAGACTGATCTCTATAGCTGAGGCATTTATGAAGGAGCTGACTTGGGGAACTTTCTTGGAGGGGGTTGGGGTGGGATCTGATATGGGTAGCACATCTCTTTGTTCATTACAAGTATATTCATATTTTCTGAAAGTATGTAGAAAATATTAAGGCTTATTCTTCTACTAGAGTGAACTTAAATCCCAATTGCTCCTCACAGTTCTGCTTTGCAGTTGCATTTCTGGGTTAATTATTAATAGCTTCCCCTTTTACTATTGAAAGTATCTTGGTCAGATATAAATTATTTTGTTTTCCTGATGCTCTTAGGCTTCTCCTTGTTCCTCTACTAATAATCTGTTACTAGTTTCTTTCTTTTTTCTTTTTTATTCATTCATTTATTTATTTTCTTTACATTATCGTGTTGGTTTTGCCATACATTGACATGAATCCTCTATGGGTATACATGTGTTCCCCTTCCAGAACCCCCCTCCCACCTCCCTCCCGATTCCATCTCTCTGGGTCATCCCGGTGCACCAGCCCTGAGCACCCTGTATCATGCATCAAACCTGGGCTGGCGATTCATTTACTAGTTTCTAGAAAAAAAAGTATTTTTATAGAAATAAAAGTCATGCCTTTGTTTACAAAATCAAGCAAAAGTAAAAGAAATCTCAGGTGTGCTATGCTTTATTTGTTATAAATAAGCAAGTTGAAATAAAAATTAAAAGTTTGGAAACAACAATTAAATATATTTCCTTATACTAATAGTCCTGGTATAGTATTACCCTTCCAAGGGATGAATTTTCTTATTTTGTATAGAATATAATGCAAAGATGACTCTGGAATTCCTTAAGACTGGGTAACTAAGTAGAAAAGTTCTGTTATGACATTTACATACAATGTTTGTTTTAAAACTAGAAAAATGAAATATCTTCACGTCTTCTTACACTGTATTCAAATAAAGTAATGTTAATATGAACACATGCCTTTTCCTATGACATCACACCCACCCTCTGGGGAATGTCCCTTATTTTAAAACCAATTTATCTTTCTCAGTTTTTTCTCAATTATGTTTGTGAATTTTAAGGTAGTATCTTCTATGACCTAAGAATCGAGGTCCTGCTTGTACCTCTGCTATGGTCTCCTGACTAAATTCCATTTCTCACAAACCATTAGAAATGGGAGCCTAGTTTTCAGAGGCCAGTCAACACTGCCATTGTGGTGACTGCTTCACCACTTATACTCTCTGCAGTGAAAAGACCCCCTCTGCCTTATTGACTCACACTTGAGACTGTGGATTTGCCCCTCTTCCCCACTCAGGGCTGAGCGCAGATGTAACAGTGATTGTGTTCTGAGCTTCTTTAAGACAGTCCTGTTCCTTGTACACTTTGCTCATAATAGATCACAACTAATCACCAAGTTGGAGCTAAGGATGAACCAACAAAACCATCTCTGTTCTTTTGTCTCTCTAGGGTTTGGTCTAGACATCTGTGCACAAAATATCAAAGACAACATCTGCCCCATACATATATCTCATTAAACAGAAGCTTGGAGGATCATTGACCCATCAGTTTATCAAATGTTAAGATAATATTTTCAAAAAAATAAATAGGTAAGTCTTTTAGTGAGCACAAGTTAAAGAGATATATTTAACTTATTAATGATACAGAATGATAAAGTGGATTACATACACACAAAAAGGTGATTGAGGGAATAAGAATACTATAACTTGGAGAAGAAACTGATTACAGCTCTACTGGGCAATGCAATGGTAACCTTAATGTTATCTTATCTCTTCTAAGAGACTGAGATCGTTTTCATCTCTCCTAGACAAAAATAATTTCCAATTTATCCATTTTGTATGACAATATTTTTTGTAAGACTACAATTTTTCAGAATCTGAGCCCTAGTAGTAAATAATAATTTAAATGAAGTCACATTTCCAAACTGAAGTCACATTCCCATACAACCCTCAGGGAATCAGATACCTCTAAGGTGAACTTGTTTCATAATGCAGGACATCAATTTGGAGCATTTGTTGTAATGTTCTTGTTACATTTTCAAGTTTTGGACATGCAGATATATCATATTTTCTGAATATAACAATCGTGCATGGGGTTCTGGTTCCTTCTTTAGGTTGAACTAGTCTCCACAGATACAAGTAAGACATTCAGAAATAGGGTTTGCATTTAGGGAAATTGCTCATAGTTTACCTTATTTGTGTTTCTTTGGTCAAATCCAGCACCTTCTTGGTAAGTTCTTGTTCTTTTTTCTTTATGTTTTTGTTACAAATATGACTTTTTACAAAAACTTTCTTATATCTGTTGGGAAAGACCATTGGGTATAAAAATTATCAAATAAAAATACATGTATTACATCAAAAACTATATAATTAAAAAGGGCGATGCCAAAGTATGCTCAAACTACCACAGAATCATGCTCATTTCATATGCTAGGAAGGTAATTTTCAAAATCCTTCAAGCTAAGCTTCAACAGTTCATGAGCCAAGAACCTCAAGATGTAAAACCAGGATTTAGAAAAGGTAGAGGAACCAGAGATCAAATTGCCAAAATCCACTGGATCATAGAAAAAACAAGAGAATTTCAGAGAAATATTGACTTCTGCCTCATTGACTATGATGAGGCCTTTGACAGTGTAAATCACAACAAATTGTGGAAAACTCTTAAAAAAATGTGAATACCAGAACAACTTACCTACCTCCTGAGAAATCTGTATGCAAGTCAAGAAACAACAGCTAGAATCAGACATGGAACAATGGACTGGTTCAAATTGGGAAAGGAGTACCACAAGACTGTATATTTTCACTCTACTTATTTAATTTATATGAAGAATATATCATGCTAAATGCTGAGTTGGATGAATCACAAGCTGGAATCAAGATTGTAGGGAGAAATATCAACAACCTCAGATATGCAGATGATACCACCCTAATGACAGAAAGTGAAGACGACTAAAGAGGCTTATGATGAATGTGAAAGAGGAGGGTGAAAAATAGCTTGCTTGAAACTCAACATTTAAAAAATTAAGATCATGGTATCTGGTCCCATCAGTTCATGGCAAATAGATGGGGGAAAATAGAAACAGTGGCAGATTTTATTTTCTGGGGCTCCAAAATTACTGCAGAGGTGACTGCAGCCATATCATTAAAAGACTCTTATTCATTGGAAGAAAAGGTATGATACACCTAGACAGCATATTAAAAAGCATATATATCATATTGTTGGTATGTCTCTATAATCAAAGCTATCATTTTTCCAGTAGTCATGTATGGATATGAGAGTTGGACCATAAAGAAGGCTGAGAGCCAAAGAATTGGTGTTTTTGAATTGTGGTGTAGGAGAAGACTCTTTAGAGTCTCTTAGACAGTAAGGAGATCAAACCCATCAATCCCAAAGGAAATGAACTTTGAATATTTATTGGAAAGAATAATGCACAAGCCAAAGCTCCAATACTTTGGTCTCCTGATGCAAAGAGCCAGTTCACTGGAAAAGATTCTAATGATCAGAAAGATTGAGGGCAAGAGGAGAAGGGGACAATAGAGGATAAGATGGTCAGATGGCATCACTGACTCAATGAATATAAGTTTTTTCAAACTCTGGGAGATAAGGAAGAACAAGGAAGCCTGACATGCTGCAGCCCATGGGGTCACGAAGAATCAGACATGACATAGTGACTGAACAACAACAACAGAAATTTATAATACTAACGATGAAAATGGTCTTTAATTTGATCATATCTGTCATCAACTTAGCATAAATCGTTTTGAAAAAATAAAGTTATTTAAATAATAAGCAAATTAAATAAATTTAAAAAATCAACTGCTTAATTAGTGATTATGACATTGACATTGCACTCTCACAAACCTGGATTTGAATTCTAGTTTTAGTTTATTAATTATGTGGCCTTAAACAATATACTTTAACTAGGGTTTACTTCCTTATCTTAATATGGAGATGAGGTAACCAAGAGTTGTGGGCTGAATTATATCCCATCAAAAACACACATGTTGAGGTCCTAACCCTGGTACGTCACAGTGTGACCATTTTTGGAAATAAGGTCTTTAAAGAGGTTTAATTAAAATTTGGTTATTATTGTGGGCCCTGATTCAATAAAACCAGTGTCCTTATAAGAAAATTTGGATACAGATATGGACAGAGAGAAGATGGTATACAAGAAGAGGTGATATATAAGCAGATCCTAATCTGCAGAGAGCTTGGTCTGGGATTTCTAGCGTCCAGAATCATATTTTTAAAATTCTGTTGTTTAAGGTACACAGGCTATGATATTTAGTTAATGGCTCAGTGGTAAAGAAGACACATGTAATGCAAGAAATGTGGGTTTGGTACCTGGGTCAGGAAGCTCCTTTGGAGGATGAAATGGCAACCCATTCCAGTATTCTTGCCTGGAGAATCCCATAAATAGAGGAGCCTGGTGGATTACCATTTATGGGATCATAAAATAAAAAATTAAAATAAATAAATAAATAAAATAAAAATTTAAAAGAGAAAAAAAATAAAATAAAATAAAGAGTCAGACATGACTTAGCAACTGGACATGCACAGGCATGCAGTCAATCAATACACCAAGACTGCTATTCTAATAATAGTGATTTATTGAAATATATTTCATGGGCTGTAGAATATTTTGGCAATCATGAGCAGAAGTTGCTCAGGTAGAAAAGTTGGAAGTAGTTTTCCAATGAAGAAACTTTTACTAAACCCTAAGCTGTGTTCTTTATTAATCCACATTGTTTGGAAACATATATATCTTTTCAGACAGTATTATCTTGGAAGGGGGTTGAAGATGGGAGAGTAGTAAGATATGGAGATCACCTTCTTCTCTCAAAATACATAAAAAATACAGCTGTGTGTGGAACACTCCTACAGATCACCTACTGAACACTGGCAGAAGACCTCAGAGTTCCAAAAAGGCAAGCTGATCTGCACATAAAATGGTAGGGAAGCAGCATTAAGAAAAGCATAAAAAGAGAGAGAGAAAGGAAACAAATTAGGTCCTGCATTCTGGAGAGGGAGAAGTGGAGGAAGAAAAGTTTCTGTACATTTGGAAACTCCCTCATGGGTGGGTCTAGGGGATGGGTGGGGACTGGCCAGGGGGAGAACTTCAGAACCTCAGAAAAGAACTGCAGCAACAGGTGCTTGGAAGGCAAAACAGAGAGAATTCACCATTGAGATAGCTGCCCATCAACACTTCCTAGACAAGAGGAGATCTGCACACCAACTGCCCCAGTGGGGTCTGAATGCTGAGGCTCTAGCTTTGGAAGTCTGACACCAGAGAGAGGTCTGGGGTTGACTACCATGAAGATACTCAGATGGAGCTCGAACAACACAGCTGAGGGATTCAAGGGCAAAGTTTAGGACTGCAAAAAGGGGAAAAATATCACTGGCATGGAGACCTTCTAATTCCACATGCTTGCGGACCGCAGGACCTGCCTTCATGAGTGTCATAGGTGGGATGAGCCAGCTGCAGTCTATGACCCCAGAGGTGGTGCCTGTGAACCTGCTACCTCCAAGGCTGGCACAAGTGCCAGAAGTAGGGGGGTGAGATGTGTCTTGGGTCCGTTACCACAGAGGTGAGAGTGATGATGACTGCAGCAGCTGCCAAGCTGTGAGCCAGTCACGATCCACAACTTTCTGGGAACCTGTGAAGCTTGGCTTTTCTAAGGGATCCATAACCCAGCTTCCCTGGGACAGTGCATGACCCCTCCCTCCGCCCAGACAGTAGTAACCTCTGACAGGTCTATACAGCCTCAGGCACTCCATGAACATTCCAACTGTGGCTTTCATGTCTCTACCATCCCACAGCCTAACTGAGCAAGTGAGCCCTAATAAGCCTCAGCCTTCACCACTCTTATCTGGATGGAGAACAGATGCTTGAGGGTGGCCTGCAAAAGGACAAAAACCAAAGTAGAACACTAGGGGCTGTGTGAATGAAGAAGGGAAGTCACTCCTGCAGCAGCAGGTGCAGCAGATTAAATCCCTGCAAATAGCTTGAGATTGTGAACTTTGGGGGCAATTGTGAAATTTGGAGGCAAGAACAAGCTAGAGTAAGGCCAGATCTGAGTGAGAGCTGACCACACAGTGCCCACAGCAGGTCCAGAGACCTACTTCGTAGACTTTCTGAGTAGGCAGATTGGCTGGAGTTCACTGATGGTGAAAACAACTGATGGCACAATGTATTCTTACTACTTTTCTCTCTCTCTCTCTCTCTCTACACACACACACACACACACACACACAAACGTGTATATGTGTATGCATATATTGTTTTTTTCTTTTCCATTTTGTTCTATCATTCCTTTATATTAATCCTTTAATTTTTATTTTTTACTTACTTTTCAATACTTTTCTTTTTAAATATATTATTTTATTTTTTTGCTACTTCTACAATATTTTATCATTATATTACATTTTTTCCATGCTTGTAGTTTTGTATTATTGTTACCCTAGCTTTTAGAGTTTGTTTTCATTTATGGGTTTGTTTTTTGCTTCGATTGCTCTCTTCCTTTTGGGGCTCTCTCTTTATTCTTTCTTTATATGAGCATGTTTGTGGCTTTCTTTGTGTGTTTCTGTTTGATTAATGTTGCTATTCCCATTTGTCTTGGGGCACTTTCTATCTGCTCTTTTTTTGTCATTATTTATATATTTATTTTTATTTTTTTATTTTTTTTTCTTTTCTTTTCCCTTCTGTGCTATGTGGCTTGTGGAGTCTTGGCGCTCCAGCAAGGGGTTGGACCCAAATTCCTAGGACAGAGACCTGAGACCAGGACACTGGACCACTAGAGAACTCCTGACCCCATGGAATACTAACAGGCAAGAAAGTTCCAAAGGCCTCTATCTCAAAACTAAGACCTAACCCTATTCAAACACAGGCAAATTCCAGTGCCATATGTCTCATGCCAAACAACTAGCAACAAAGAAACACAATTTACACATTAGCAGACAATTTGCCCAAAGTCATACCAAGATCACAAATATACCATAGCACAACATTGAGCACAACTATGCCTTTTAGAAGGACAAGATCCAATTCCACTCACCAGAAAACAGGAACCAGTCAGCCCTCCCAGGAAAAAGGCACTGGTCTAACACCACTCACCATGGACAGATTCCATAAATAAGAGGAAATCTGACTTTACAGCCTGCAGAAGAGAATCCTCAAGCACAGTCCAGTTCAGTTGTGACCAACTCTTTGTGATCCCATGGACTGCAGCATACTGAGCTTCCTTGTCCATCACCAACTCCCGGAGCCTGCTCAAACTCATGTCTATCGAGTCAGTGATGCCATCCAACCATCTCATCCTCTGTTATCCCCTTCTCCTCCTGTCCTCAGTCTTTTCCCAGTATCATTTTTTTTTTCCCCCAGTGAGTCAGTTCTTCGCATCAGGTGGCCAAAGTACTGGAGCTTTAACTGCAGTCCTTCAATTAAACCAAATGAAAACACACAGAAACATGCAGCAGATGAAGGACCATGGTAAAAACCCACCAAATCAAGTGAATGAAGAGGAAATAGGCAGACTACCAGTAAAAGAATTCAGAGTAGTGACAGTAAACTACAGAAATAAATTGGAAATTTATTCAAAACCACAGAAATAAATTGGAGGCACAGATAGATAAACAGGTGGAGGCATGGAAATCCTTGACTGCATGTATCACAACAAACTGTGGGAAACTCCTAAATAAATAGAAATACCAGAACACCTTACCTGCTTCCTGAGAAACCTGTATGCAGGTTAAGAAGCAAGAGTTAGAACCAAACATGAAACAACAGATTGATTCAAAATTGAAAAAGGAGTATGTCAAAGCTGTATATTGTCACCCTGCTTATTTAATTTATATTCAGACTACATTATGTGAAATGCCAGGCTGGATAAAGCAGAAGCTGGAATTAAGATTTCTTGGAGAAACATCAATACCTCAGATATGAAGGTGACATCACCCTTATAGCAGAAAGTGAAGAGGAACCACTAGACCATTAAGGAATGACCTAAATCAACTCTCTTACTATTATACAGTGAAAGTGACAAATAGATCCAAGGGAATAGACCTGATAGAGAAAGTGACTGAAGAGCTACGGTTGGAGGTTCACAACATTGTACAGGAGGCAGTGATCAAAACCATCCCCAAGAAAAAGAAATGTAAAAAGATAAAAAAAAAAAAAACAAGGTTGTTTCAGGGGGCCTCACAAATAACTGAGAAAAGAAAAGTGAAAGGCAAAGGAGAAAAGTAAAGCTATATACATCTGAATGCAGAGTTTGAAAGAATAGCAAGAAAAGATATGAAAGCCTTCCCAAGTGATCAATGAAAAGAATAGAGGAAAGCAATAGAAAGCAAAATACTTAGAAGTCCCTTCAAGAAAATTAGGGTTACCAAGGGAATATTTCATTCAAAGATGGGCACAATAAAGGACGGAAACAGTAGACCTAAGAGAAGCAGAAGACAGTAAGAAGAGGTGGCAAGGATATACAGAAGGACTAAACAAAAAATATATTAATGACCTAGATAATCACAATGGTGTGATCACTCACTTAGAGCCAGACTTTCAGGAATGTGAAGTCAAGTGGGCCTTAGGAAGCATCACTATGAACAGACCTCCTCTGTCCATGGAATTCTCCAGGCAAGAATACTGGAATAAGAATTAAATGTAAAATCAAGATCTCAAAAGTTTAGGGAATAACACTTAGGAAAATGTTCATAATTTTAGCAACCAGAACAACAAAAGGTAAAATTACTGTGTTGACACTAAGGACTTATTTCCTAATTGGAAATAAGCAAGATCTTGATTTTACATTTAATTCTTACATTTTCAGAAACTTAAATTTAATGTATAAGTAAATAGAAATACCATTTTATTTATTGTTACTAAGTAGTGCTGCTATGAACATTTTGTACATCTCTGGATAGGAGTTCTGACTTCCCTGGTGGCTTAGATGGTAAAAAATCTGCCTGCAGTGTAGGAGACAAAAACTTGATCCTTGTGTTGGGAAGATTCCCTGGAGAAGAGAATGGTAATTCATCCAGTCCAGTATTCTTGCCTGGAGAATTCCATGGACAGAGGAGCCTGGTGGGCTACACCCCATCTAGAAAATACATCTAAGAAGAAATTTATGTGTCACTAGGGTATGTAATAACGCCAAATATTTTACTGAATAATCTTTTCTTTCTCCCAGTGACCTGCAAATACCATCACTATTATATACAATGTACAGGTCTAAGTTCGCAATTTTGTTTTATTTTTATTTATTTATCTTTAGGGCAGCATTCTCACTGTCTTATTATTAAGAAGACCACTCCCCTCTGTTTCTCTTTTACAGGGTTGTATTTTATCACTGAACCTTTGTTCTTTACATAAATTTTAAAATATATTTGTCAATTTCCCCCAAAGCCGTGCTGAAATAATGTTTTGAATTGAGTTGAATCTACAGATCAATACGAATCACTACGGTTTTACCATTAATCGTGTATGGCTGTGAGAGTTGGACTATAAACGAAGCTGAGCACCAACAAGTTGATGTTCTTAGACTGTGGTATTGGAAAAGACTCTTGAGAGTACCTTGGATTATAAGGAGATCAAACCAGTCAACCCTAAAGGAAGTCAATCATGAATATTCATTGGAAGGACTGATGCTGAAGCTGAAACTCCAATACTTTGGTCACCTGATGCAAATAACTGACTCATTGGAAAAGACCCTTGGAAAGATTGAAGGTGGGAGAAGGGGATGACAGAGGATGAGGTGGTTGGATTGCATCACTGACTTGATAGACATGAGTTTGATCAAGCTCTGGGAGTTTGTGATGGACAAGAAAGCCTGGTGTGCTGCAGTTCGTGGGATCGCAAAGAATTGGACATGACTGAGCAACTGAACTGAACTGAAAGACATGATGAAAGGAGACAAGACAGAAATGTATAAGGTATTTGTAATATTTGTGATATATGTTATATGTACATCTGCCAAAATAATTCTTATAGAACAATAAGAAAACAAACAAAATTAAATGGGGAAAAGAACAAAATACATGAACAAGCCTTTCACAGAAAGAAAACATGAATCATAAATGTGAATTTGAAAATGTATTCAGCTTTATTAATAAATGGGGAAATAAAATGCAGTATCATTCATGGCTGCTAGATTTGCAAAACTTGAAGTCAAATCACTTAATATCACATCAGTTAGATTTACATAGAATTTAACTCAGTGGAACATCTTATGTGCTGTCAGTGGCAGTATAAGTGGTACCAAATTGGAAAAAATATTTGGCATTATTATGATAATGATATACCCTATGATATACATTTCTTATTTTAAATGAATTTTCTAAATAAACTCCTACACCATAGATATATAAAAAGATGTTCCAAGCAGCACAAATCATTATCACAATAATTGAAAACAACTCAAATGTCAATCAAAAGTAGAGTTGGAAAAAAGAAAAAACAAAAAGTACTGACATTAATGGGGGATTATGTAAAAGGTACACAGAAGCCAACTCCAAGAGTTACCAGTGGTGAAGCAATACTTGGTTACAACTCAAAGTTAGAGATAAACATTGCACAACATTTTTAATGCACTAAATGTCATTGAATTTTCCCCTTAAAAGTAGTTTATTTAATGTTTATGTGAATTTCACCTCAAAAAGAGGCAATTGTTAGCAGCGTTAGAAGCAACCTCTGAAGAGCAAAGTAACATAAAGTCAGCAGAGTAGCATAACATCACTCTACATTCTTCCATAACAGTGTGTGATTTCCTATATTTCTAGAAAAAACTTTATGATGGAATATATTGAATTCACATGGCAAAGAAATAGAAACACAGACACTGATATTTAGATATGTGCTCTATCTGGTGTATACTCACTAGAAAGTGAAGCTTGGGTCATATCAAATCAAAATATTAACAGTTGCTACTAATAAATCAATCACACATTTATTGAAATCATTTTACTCTAAAAAGCTGACTGGAAGTCTTTGCACGTTTAGCCTGTTTTTTAAGAGATATAATCTTTATATAAAAATCCTTAAAATAATCATAGAAAAAATATTAGGATAAATGAATTTAACAAGTTTACAAGATTCAAGATTATCATAAAAAAGCAATTGCATTTACACATATTAACAGTAAATGATAGCATCAAAAAAACCTGAAAGAAATAATTCAACAAAAGAGGTATAAGACTTGACTGTCAAAACAGCCTTATTTTTTACTTTTTATTTTGTATTGAAGTATACCTTTGGGCTTCCCTGGTGGCTTAGGTGGTAAAAAATCTGCCTGCAATGTGGGAGACCTGAGTTGGATCATTGGGTTGGGAAGATCCCCTGGAGAAGGGAACTGAGACCCACTCCAGTATTCTGGCCTGGAGAATTCCATGGACTACACTCCATGGGGTCACAGAGTCAGGACCTGACTGAGACACTTTCACTTTCATTGAATCCATGTTAAATCTGGGCTTCCTGGTGTCTCCGATGGTAAAGAATCCGTCTGTAATGAGGGAGACCTGGGTTTGATCCCTGGGTTGGGAAGATCCCCTGGAGAAGTACATGAAAACCCAGTACAGTATTCTTGCCTGGAGAATCCCCATGGACAGAGGACTCTGGTAGGCTACAGTCCATAGGGTCACAAAGAGTCGAACATGAGTCGAACATGACTCAGGGACTAAGCACAGGAGTATAGCTGATTAACAATGTTTTGATCATTTTAGGTGGACAACAAAGGGACTCAGTATTACATATTCCCCTCCTATCCAAACTGCCACACAACATTAAACAGAGCTCCTTTTGTTATACAATGGACTATTGTTGGTCATCCATTCTATATATAGAAGTGTGTACCTGTCCATCCTAAACTCCCTTCTACTCATGCTTCCTCCCTGGCCCCTAAAGGAAAATATAGGCAGAGCATTCTCCGACATAAATTGCAGCAATATCTATTTTTTAACTTTTAAAAATATATTTATTTATTTATTTTCTTTACATTATTGTGTTGGTTTTGCCATACATTAACATGAATCCGCCATGGGTATACATATGTTCCCCTTTCAGAACCCCTCTCCCACCTCCCTCCCAATTCCATCCCTCTAGATCATCCTGGTGCACCAGTCCTGAGCACCCTGTATCATGCATCAATCTTGGGCTGACTATTCATTTCACATATGATAATTTATATGTTTCAATGCCGTTCTCCCATATCATCCCACCCTTGCCCTCTCCCATAGAATCCAAAAGACTCTTCTATATATCTGCATCTCTTTTGCTGTCTTGCATACAGGGTTATCGTTACCATCTTTCTAAATTCCATATATATGCGGTAGTATACTGTATTGGTGTTTTTCCTTCTGGCTTACTTCATTCTGTATAATAGGCTCCAGTTTCGCCCACCTCAGTAGAACGGATTCAAATGTATTCTTTTTAATGGATGAGTATATATTCCATCATGTATATGTACCACAGCTTCCTTATCCATTCGTCTGCTGATGGACATCTAGGTTGCTTCCATGTCCTGGCTATTGTAAACACTGCAGCGATGAACATTGGGGTACACGTGTCTCTTTCAATTCTGGTTTCCTCGGTGTGTATGCCCAGCAGTGGGATTTCTGGGTCATATGGCAGTTCTATTTCCAGTTTTTAAGGAATCTCCCCACTGTTCTCCATAGTGGCTGTACTAGTTTGCATTCCCATCAACAGTGTAAGAGAGTTCCCTTTTCTCCACATCCTCTCCAGCATGTATTGCTTGGAGACGTTTGGATGGCAGCCATTCTGACTGGTGTAAAGTGATACCTCATTGTGGTTTTGATTTGCATTTCTCTGATAATGAGTGATGTTGAGCATCTTTTCATGTGTTTGTTAGCCATTTGTATGCCTTCTTTGGAGAAATGTCTGTTTAGTTCTTTGGCCCACTTTTTGATTGGGTCGTTTATTTTTCTGGAATTGAGCTGCAGGAGTTACTTGTATATTTTTGAGATGAATTGTCCATTGCTTTCATTGCTATTATTTTCTCCTATTCTGAAACCAAATCAACAAAATTAGAAATATAGAAGGAGTAGATGGTGGAGGAATAGGACGGGGAGATCACTTTCTCCTCAACAAATACACCAAAAGAACATTCAAAAGCTGAGCGAACTCCACAAAACAATTTCTGAATTCTGGCAGAGGCTATCAGACACCCAGAAAGGCAGCCCATTGTCTTCGAAAGAAGGTAGGACAAAATATAAAAAATAAAGAGAGGCAAAAGAAGTAGAAATGGAGATCGGTCCCTGGAAGGGAATCTTTAAAAAAAGAGAGGTGTCTGAACTCCAGGAAACATTCTCCCAGGCAGATATGTGGTGAGTCTTGAGGGCAAAACAAACGGGAACAAAAATAGATAAATAATTAAACCCCACAGAGTACGTACCTAACTTCGACTCTCAGAAGAGCAGCAGCCCAGATGCCCATCCCCCACTAGCAAGCAGGCTGCTCAGGGAGGGGCGGGTGGCAGTGCTTTGGGTGAGGACTATGACTGATTGCCTGAGGGCAACCCAAGGGAACTAGCCTGAGACATCAACCTAGGCTGTGGAATAGCTTTCCCGAGAAAAGCCACCACCAGGCCTGTGCACAGAACACAGGGCTGCCTGTAGCTTGTCAGCTGTGGGCTGCAGACCGGCCCACCCCCCGCCGGAGATCAGCAGGCAATCCCGGCCCCAGAGAGGCATCCTCTACCAAACCTCGGGCAGAATTAGTTGCTAACCAAGACTTCTTGGGATTCTGGACAGACACCGCCAGAGATCAGCTCTCCACACACTTGAGAAGGCGTGCCCAGCAGCACACTGAGAAAACCTAGTGGCTGGGACAGGGGAAGAAAGAAGTCGCAGCCCCCAACCACGCTGGTCGGCTCAGACCTGGGAAGTGCAGGCAGCCCCATTGGCTGCCTCAGGCTGTTCCTGGCAGAGCAACCAAGAGCCTGAGCAGTGTGGGCTGGGAAAGCGCACACTCTGTGATGGGTACAAACCCCAGTGTGGCTGAATAACTGTGAGCCGACGCCAGTGACATCTGTTTGCAGTGTCCCTCCCTCCCCACAGCACAACTGAAGAAGTGAGCCTAAAAAGGGGACCACCAACACCCTCCTTGAGTCAGGGCGGAAATAGACGCTGAAGAGACCAGCAAAGAGAAGATGCTAAAATAAGCAGAGGGAACCACTTTGGAACTGACAGGAGTAACAGATTAAATCCCTGCAGTTAGCACCAACTACATAGAAAGCAGCCTATAGACCTTGAGAAGTACAAGCCAGACCAAGGAACTATCTGAAAATGAACTGACCCCTCACTGTACGCAACAGCTCCAGAGAAAGTCTTAGATATATTTTTACTATGACCATCTTTTAAATTTTTAAAACTTTTTTATTAATATTTTTAAAATTTTTAATTTTTTTTCTATTTTAAGTCCCCTATAACCCCTTTATTTTTATTTTTACAACATATATTACCCAGCAAAAAAACCCCACTATTTCTTAAGCAAACTTCATAAATATATGTAAGAATTTCAGTGACTCTGTTTTTTCTTGCTGTTGTTGTTGTTCACTTGGTTTTTTTTTTCTCCTGTTTTGTCCTTTTCTATTTTTTCTTTTCTTTTTTTCTTTCTTTTTTTTTGTAATTTTATTTTTGAGAATCTAACCTTTTTAATCTTTGCTTTTTAGTATTTGTTATCAACTTTGTATCTTTAAGAAACCAAACTTCAGTACCCATTTTTACTTGGGAGTGAGATCACTGGCTTGATTGCTCTCTCCCCATTTTTGACTCTCTTTTTTTTCCACCTTAGGAAAAAAAAAGGTCACCAGGTCACCTCTATTTCCTCCCTCCCCCTTTTCTTCTCTACTGAACTCTGTGAATTTCTTTGAGTGTTATGAGTTGTGAAGAACACTTAGATAACTGATTACTGGTGGGATCTGTCTCTCTCCATCTGAATCCCTCTTTTCTCCCCCTGGCCACTTCTGTCTCCTTCCTCCCTCTTCTCTTTTCAGTATAACTCTGTGAACATTTCTGAGGGACCCAGACTGTGGAGAGCACATAAGGAAGTGATCACTGGCTATCTCACTATCTCACCATTTGTTTCCTCTCTTCTCCTTCTGGTCACTTCTATCTCCCTCCTCCCTCTTCTCCACTACATGTAACTCTGTGTACCTCTCTGGGTGTCCTTCACTATGGAGAAGCTTTTCACCATTAACCTAGATGTTCTACCATCAGTACTGTTTAGGTGGAGGAGTCCTGAGGCTACTGAAAGAACAAGACTGAAAACCAGAGACAGGAGGCCTAAGCCCAAATTCTGAGAATACCAGAGAACTCCTGAACCCAGGAGCTAATTAATTGATAGGAGCTCATCAAATGCCTCCATACTTACATTGAAACCAAGCACCACCTAAGGGCCAACAAGTTCCAAAATAAGATATACCACACAAATTCTCCAGCAACACAGAAACATAGCCTGGAGCTTCAAATACAGGTTGCCCTAAGTCACACCGAGCCCACTGACACCTCAAAACTCTTCATTGGACACTTTATTCCATGCCAGAGAGAAGAAATCCAGATCCACCCACAAGAACACCGACACAAGCTTCCCCAACCAGGAAACTTTGAAAAACCACCCATTCAACCCCACACACAGTGAGGAACCTCTACAATAAAGAGGTAACAGAGCAATATAAATAAGATGAAAAGGCAGAGAAATACCCAGAAGGTAAAGGAACAGGATGACTGCCTTCCAAACCAAACGAAAGAGGAGGAGATAGGGAATCTACCTGATAAAGAATTCCGAATAATGTTAGTGAAAATGACCCAAAATCTTGAAAACAAATTGGAATTACAGTTTAATTACCTGGAGACAAGGATTGAGAAGATGCAAGAAAGGTTTAACAAGGACTTAGAAGAAATAAAAAAGAGTCAAAATACAATGAATAATGCAATAAATGAGATTAAAAAAAAAAAACCTGGAGGGAACTAATTGTAGAATAACAGAGATAGAAGACAGGATAAGTGAGGTAGAAGACAGGATGAGTGAGGTAGAAGACAGAATGGTAGAAATAAATGAAACAGAGAGGGGAAAAAAAAGAATTAAAAGAAATGAGGACAATCTCAGAGACCTCTGGGACAATGTTAAATGCACCAGCATTTGAATCACATGAGTCCCAGAAGGAGAAGACAAATAGAAAGAACATCAGAAAATACTTGAGGAGATAATAGTTGAAAATTTCCCTAAAATGGGAAAGGAAAAAATCACCCAAGTCCAAGAAACCCAGAGACTCCCAAACAGGATGAACCCAAGGCAAAACATCCAAAGACACATATTAATCAAATTAACAAAGATCAAACACAAAGAACAAATATTAAAAGCAACAAAAGAAAAAAAAAATAATGCACAAGGAGAATCTCATTAGGATAACAGCTGATCTCTCAATAGAAACACTTCAGGCCAGAAGGGAATGGCAGAACATACTTAAAGTCGTGAAAGAAAATAATCTACAATCCCAATTACTGTACCCACCAAGGATCTCATTCAAATTTGAAGAAGAAATCAAAACCTTTACAGACAAGCAAAAGCTGAGAGAATTCAGCACCACCAAACCAGCTCTCCAACAAATGCTAAAGGATCTTCCTTAGACAGGAAACATGGATAGGGTATATAATTTTGAACCCAAAACAATAAAGTAAATGGCAATAGGATCATACTTATAAATAATTACCTTAAATGAAAACGGATCAAATGCCCCAACCAAAAGACAAAGATTGGCTGATTGGATACAAAAATAGGACCCCTTTATATGTTGTCTACAAGAGACCACCTGGAAACAAGCAACACATACGGACTGAAAGTGAAGGGCTGGAAAAATATATTCCATTCAAATAGAGACCAAAAGAAAGCAGGAGTACCAATACTCATATCAGATGAATTAGATTTTAAAATAAAGGCTGTGAAAAGAGATAAAGATGGACATTACATAATGATCAATGGGTTAATCCAAGAAGAAGATATAACAATTACAAATATATGCACCCAACATAGGAGCACCACAATATGTAAGGCAAATTCTAACAAGTGTGAAAGGGGAAATTAACAATAACACAAAAATAATGGGAGACTTTAATACCCCACTCACACCAATGGATAGATCAACTAAAGAGAAAATTAACAAGGAAATACAAACTTTAAATGATGCACTAGACCAATTAGACCTAATTGATATCTATAGGACATTCCACCCCAAAACAATGAATTTCACCTTTTTCTCAAGCGCACACTGGACCTTCTCCAGAATAGATCACATCCTGGGCCATAAATCTAGTCTTGGTAAATTCAAAAAGATTGAAATCATTCCAAGCATCTTTTCTGACCACAATGCAGTGAGATTAGATGTCAATTACAGGACAAAAACCTTTAAAATGTCCCACATATGGAGGCTCAACAACACGCTGCAGAATAATCAACAAATCACAGAAGAAATCAGAAAAGAAATCAAAATATGCATAGAAATGAATGAAAATGAAAACACAACAACCCAAAACCTATGGGACACTGTAAAAACAGTTCTAAAGGGAAGGTTCATAGCAATACAAGCTTACCTCAGGAAACAAGAAAAAAGTCAAATAAATAACCTTACTTTACACTTAAAGCAACCAGAAAAGGAAGAAATGCAGAACCCAAGGGTTAGTAGAATGAAAGAAATCTTAAAGATCAGGGCAGAAATAAATGCAAAAGAAACAAAAGAGACCATAGCAAAAATCAACAAAGCCAAAAGCTGGTTCTTTGAGAAGATAAATAAAATGGATAAACAATTAGCCAGAATCATTAAGAAACAAAGGGAGAAAAACCAAATCAACATAATTAGAAATGAAAAAGGAGAAATCACAACAGAAAACACAGAAATACAAAGGATCATAAGAGACTATTATCAGCAACTATATACAAAAAAACCAGACAACTTGGAAGAAATGGACAAATTCTTAGAAAAGTACAACTTTCCAAATCTAAACCAGGAAGAAATACAAAATCTTAACAGACGAAATTCTTAACAAGCATGAAAATTGAAACTGTAATAAGAAATCTTCCAACAAACAAAAGCCCAGGACCAGATGGCTTCATAGCCGAATTCTACCAAAAATGTATGGAAGAGCTAACACCTATTCTACTCAAACTCTTCCAGAACATTGCAGAGGAAGGTAAACTGCCAAACTCATTCTATGAGACCACCATCACCCTAATACCAAAACCCAAAAAAGATGCCACAAAAAATAGAAAACTATGGGCCAATATCACTGATGAACATCGATGTAAAAATCATTAAAATTCGAGCAAATAGAAGCCAACAACACATTAAAAAGATCATATGTCATGACCAAGTAGGCTTTATCGTAGATGCAAGGATTCTTCAATATTTGCAAATCAATCAATGTAATACACCACATTAACCAATTGAAAAATGAAAACCACATGATTATCTAAACAGAGGGAGAGAAAGCCTTTGACAAAATTCAACATCCATTTATGATAAAAACCCTCCAAAAAGCAGGAATAGAAGGAACATAGCTCAACATAATAAAAGCTATATATGACAAACACACAGCAAGCATTATCCTCAAAGGTGAAAATCAGAAACCATTTCCCCTAAAGTCAGGAACAAGACAAGGGTGCCCATTCTCACCACGACTATTCAACATAGTTTTGGAAGTCTTTGGCCACAGCAATCAGAACAGAAAAAGAAACAAAAGGAATCCAGATTGGAAAAGAAGAAGTAAAACTCTCACTGTTTGCAGATGACATGATCCTCTACATAGAAAACCCTAAAGACTCCTCAAGAAAATTACTAGAGCTAATCAATGAATATCGTAAAGTTTCAGGATATAAAATCAACACACAGAAATCCCTTGCATTCCTATACAGTAACAATGAGAAAATATAAAGAGAAATTAAGCAAACAATTCAATTCACCATCAAAACAAAAGCAATAAAATATTTTGGAATATATCTACCTAAAGAAACAGAAGACCTATGTATAGAAAACTATAAAACACTGATGAAATAAATCAAAGAGGACACAAATAGATGGAGAAATATAAAGTGATCATGGATTGGAAGAATCAATATAGTGAAAATTAGTATACTATCCATAGCAATCTATGGATTCAATGCAATTCTTATCAAGCTACCAGCCACTCTTTTCAGAGAACTAGAACAAATAATTTTACAATTTGTATGTAAATACTGAAAAGCCTTGAATAGCCAAAGCAATCTTAAGAAAGAAGAATGGAACTGGAGCAATCAACCTGCCTGACTTCAGTCTCTACTACACAGCCACAGTCATCAAGACAGTACGGTACTGGCACAAACACAGAAATATAGATCAATGGAACAAAATAGAAAGCCCAGAGATAAATCCACGCACCTATGCACACCTTATCTTTGACAAAGGAGGCAAGAATATACAATGGAGAAAAGACAATCTCTTTAACAAGTAGTGCTGGTAAAACTGGTTAATCACTTTCAAAAGAATGAAACTAGAACACTTTCTAAAACCATACACAAAAACAAACTCAAAATGGATTAAAGATCTAAACATAAGACCAGAAACTATAAAACCCCTAGAGGAAAACATAGGCAAAACAGTCTCAGACATAAACCAAAACAGGATTTTCTATAACCCACCTCCCAAAATATTGGAAATAAAAGCAAAAATAAACAAATGGAACCTAATTAAAATTAAAAGCTTCTGCACAACAAAGGAAACAATAAACAAAGTGAAAGATGCTTCACAGACTGGGAGAAAATATTTGCAAATAATGTGACCAACAATGGATTAGTCTCCAAAATTTATAAACAGATTATGAATTACAACATCATAAAATTATGAAACTTTTAAAATATAGAGTGTTAGGGGAAGCTGAGTGTTGTATCTTTAAGTCCTCTCTCATAAGATATTCTGATCCATCAAAAGAGTGGGTTGCCAGATGTATAAAAATATAAGATGCCTAATTAAATATCATTCTATTTAAGCAAAGAATAATGTTTTCAGTATAATATGACCAAGTTATTAATATGAATATCATTATATTTTAAAATTATTCATTCTCTATCTGAAATTCAAATTTAATTCACCTTCCTGAATTTTACCTGGCAACCCTATAGTCAAATCTTTTATAATACCCTCTCTGGCATGTAGAATCCTCACTGTCAATATTCTTGGAGCCAAAGTTAAGTAAAAGACTGGGGTTACCATATCTCTTATATGTTTTCAATCAAATGCCTCCTTTGAGTTTATCTTCCTACAGTCAGTTTTATTTCCTTCAACGAACGAAGTTCCAAGCTTCTTCTGGGGTGGACAAGACCATTTGGCATTTTGCATATCATCAGTCATCTTTTAAATTTAACATTTATTTTGAGTTCCTTTTTACACCTACTGTAATTCTATATCCACACTTCTGGATGCACTTGTTCCTGTCAATGCCTGAGAGTTCTCCCATTTGTCATGCCAATTGTGCTTCTTCTTATCCTTCTGTGCAGCCAGTTTAGGATTAAATTTAAGCCATTCTTCTCTGACAGTTGTCACTTATCCACCCATTTTTTTTTTTACATAAATCCATCCATTTTGGCAGAGAGCAGAGGCAAACATCCAACTTCAAATCCTCTTTAACCAGAAATCAGACTGTCAAGGTTTATTCAGGCAGCTATAACAGAATATCATAGATTGTTATACCATACTGGTCATAACGATAAAATTTTATTTCAGACCAAAAAGTCCAAGATCAAGATACCAGTGGACTTAGTGTCTCATGAAGTCCTGCTTCTTGATTCATATACAGCTGTCTTCTCTGTGTCCTTATATACTAGAAGGATCAAGGGAGCACTCTTGGGTCTCTTTTATAAGTACACTAATATCATTCATGAGAGCTCCACTCATTAACCAATCACTTCCCTAAGTTCAAATAACACCACATCAAAGGTTAGGTTTCAACATAAGAATTTGGGGACAAACAAACATTCAGTCTACAGCATCAGATCTAAATGATTAATCTTGACAGAGGACAGATAAGCTTAAATGAACTCTTCTTGAGAATAAAAAGTGAGAGAATAATTACTAACTCATCTTATCAGAGATTATAATTTGATCCAAAAAATCAGAAAAATATTTACAAGAGAATGAATTTTTATCACAGATATTAAGAAACCATATGGAGCAATTTATTGTGTATTATTTGTAATAATTTGCTTTAAAACAACATCTTAAGCAAGTTGAATTTATACAGAGAATGTAAGGATTTGTTTAATTTTAGAAAAACTTAATATAATTAAAACAAACCTCTCAGGATAATGGAAATGAAACCAAAAATGAACAAGTGAGAACCAATAAAAGGAAATCATAAACAAGATGAAAAGACAACCCTCAGAATGGGAGAAAAATAATAGCAAATGAAACAACTGACAAAGGATTAATTCACAAAATATACAAGCTCCTTGTGCAACTCAATATCAGAAAAACTCAATCAAAAAGTAGGCAAATTATCTAAACAGACATTTCTCCAAAGAAGACATACAGATGGCAAATAAAAACATGAAAAGATGCTCAACATCACTTATTATTAGAGACAAGCAAATCAAAGCTAGATTGAGATCATGTCACATGAGTCAGAATTTGTTGTTTAGTAGCTCAGTTGCGTCTGACTCTGTGATTCCATGACTGAAAAGTTTGAGGCATCCCTGTCCTTCACCATCTCCCAAAGCTGTCTCAAACTCATGCCCATTGAGCTGAAGATGCTGTCCAGCCATTTTGACCTCTGTTGCCCCCTACTCCTCATGCCTTCAATCTTTCCCAGCATCAAGGTCTTTTCTAATAAGTCAGCTCTTCACATCTGGTGGCCAAACTATTGGAGCGTCAGCTTCAGCATCACTCCTTCCAATGAATATTCAGGACTGACTTCCTCTAGGATTAACTGGTTTGATCTTGCAGTCCAAGGGACTTTCAAGAGTCTTCTCCAACACCACAGTTCAAAAATATAAGTTCTTTGGTGCTCATCTTCCTTTGTGGTCCAGCTCTCACATTCAGATATGACTACTGGAAAAGCCATACTATATGGACCTTTGTCAGTAAAGTGATGTCTATGCTTTTTAACATGCTATCTAGGTTTATCATAACTTTCTTCCAAGGAGCAAGCATCTTTAAATTTCCTGGCTGCAGTCATCATCTGCAATGATTTTGGAGTCCAAGAAAATAGTCTCTCACTGTTTCCATATCTATTTGCCGTGAAGTGACGGGACTGGATGCTATCATCTTCATTTTTGAATTCTGAGTTTTAAGCCAGCTTTTTCACACTGCTCTTTAACCTTCATCAAGAGGTTCTTTAGTTTCTGTTCTCTTTCTGCCATAAGGATAAGGTCATCAGAATATCTGAGGCTATTGATAATTCTCCCAGCAATCTTGACTCTAGCTTGTGCTTCATCAAGTATAGCATCCAATGATGTACTGCGCATATCAGATAAATAAGCAAAATGACAGTATACAGCTCAGTTCAGTCACTAAGTAGTGTCTGACTCTTTGCGACCCCATGAATCTCAGTAGGCCTGGCCTCCCTGTCCATCACCAACAACCAGAGTTACCCAAATTGATGTTCATTGAGTCAGTGATGCCATCCAACCATCTCATCCACAGCCATCCCCTTCTCCTCCTGTCCCCAGTCCTACCCAGCATGAGGGTCTTTTCCAATGAGTCAACCCTTCTCGTGAGGTGGCCAAAGTATGGGAGTTTCAGCTTCAACATCAGTCCTTCCAGTGATCACCTAGGACTGATCTCCTTTAGGATGAACTGTTTGGATCTTCTTGTAGTCCAAGGGACTCTCAAGAGTCTTCTCCAACACTGTAGTTCAAAAGCATCAGTTCTACAGTGCTCAGCTTTCTTTACAATCCAAATCTGACACCCATAAATGACTACTGGAAAGAAAAACCATAGCATTGACTAGACGGACCTTTATTGGCAAAGTAATGTCTCTACTTTTTAATATACTATCTAGGTTAGTCATAGCTTTCCTTCCAAGGAGTAAGCGTCTTTTAATTTCATGGCTGCAATCATCAGCAGCAGTAATTTTGGAACCCCAAAAAAGAAAGTCTGACACTGTTTCCACTGTTTCCCCATCTGTTTCCCATGAAGTGAGGGGACTGGATGCCATGATCTTAGTTTTCTGAAAGTTGAGTTTTAAACTAACATTTTCACATTTCTCTTTCACTTCATCAAGAGGCTTTTTAGTTCCTCTTCACTTTCTGCCATAAGGGTGGTGTCATCTTCCTATCTGAGGTTATAGATATTTCTCCCAGCAATTTTGATTCCAGTTTGTGCTTCTTCCAGCCCAGCATTTCTCATGATGTACCCTGCATATAAGTTAAATAAGCAGGGTGACATTATACAGCCTTGACGTACTCCTTCCCCTATTTGGAACCATTCTGTTGTTCCATGTCCAGTTCTAACTGTTGCTTCCTGATCTGCATACAGGTTTCTCAAGAGGCAAGTCAGGTAGTCTGGTATTCCCATCTCTTTCAGAATTTTCCATAATTTATAGTGATCCACACAGTCAAAGTCTTTGGCATAGTCAATAAAGCAGAACTCTCTTGCTTTTTGGATGATCCAGTGGATGTTGGCAATTTGATCTCTGGTTCTTCTGCCTTTTCTAAAACCAGCTTGAACATCTGAAAGTTCATAGTTCACATATTGCTGATGCCTGGCTTGGAGAATTTTGAGCATTACTTTACTAGCGTGTGAGATGAGTGCAATTGTGTGGTAGTTTGAGCATTCTTTGGCATTTCCTTTCTTTGGGATTGGGATGAAAGCTGATCTTTTCCAGTTCTGTGGCCACTGCTGAGTTTTCCAAATTTGCTGGCATATTGAGCGCAGAAGTTTCACAGCATCATCTTTCAGGATTTGAAATAGCTTAACTGGAATTCCATCACTTCCACTAGCTTTGTTCTTAGTGATGTCCTCTAAGGCCCACTTGACTTCACATTCCAGAATGTCTGATTCTAGGTGAATGACCACACAATAGTGATTATCTGCATCATGAAAATCTTTTTTGTACAGTTCTTCTGTGTTCTTTCCACCTTTACTTAATATCTTCTGCTTGTGTTAGGGCCATACCATTTCTGTCCTTTATCAAGCCAATCTTTGCATAAAATGTTCCCTTGGTATCTCTAATTTTCTTGAAGAGATCTCTAGTCTTTCCCATTTAATTATTTTCCTCTACTTCTTTGTACTGATCGCTGAGGAAGGCTTTCTTATCTCTCCTTGCTATTCTTTGGAATTCTGCATTCAAGTGGTAATATCTTTCCTTTTCTCCTTTCCTTTTCACTTCTCTTTTTTTCACAGCTATTTTTAAAGGCTCCTCAGACAGCCATTTTGCTTTCTTTTTTCATTTCTTTTCCATGGGGATGGTCTTAATCCCTGTCTCCTGTACAATGTCACGAACCTCCATCCATAATTCATCAGGCACTCTGTCTATCAAATCTAGTCCCTTAAATCTATTTCTCTCTTCCACTGTATAATCATAAGGGATTTGATTTAGGTCATACCTGAATTATCTAGTGGTTTTCCTTACTTTCTTCAATTTAAGTCTGAATTTGGCAATAAGGAATTCATGATCTGAGCCACAGTCACTTCCCAGTCTTGTTTTAACTGACTGTATAGAATTTCTCCATCTTTGACTGCTAAGACTGTAATCTGGTTTCATTGTTGACCATCTTGTGTTGTCCATGTGTAGAGTTTTTTGTGTTGTTTCAAGAGGACATTTGCTATGACCAGTGTGTTCTCTTGGCAAAACTCTATTAGCCTTTCCCTGCTTCATTCTGTACTCCAAGACCAAATTTGCTTGTTACTCTAGGTATTTTCTGACTTCCTACCTTTGCATTCCAGTCCCCTATAATGAAAAGGACGACTTTTGGGGGTGTTAGTTCTAAAAGATCTTATATGTCTTCATAGAACTGTTAAACTTCAGATTCTTCAACATTACTGGTTGGGGCATAGGCTTGGATTACTATGATATTGAATGGTTTGCCTTGGAAACGAACAAAGATCATTCTGTCATTTTTGAGATTTGATCCAAGTACTGCATTTGGTACTATTTTGTTGACCATGATGACTACTCCATGTCTTCTAAGGGATTCCTGCCCACAGTAATAGATATAATGGTCATCTGATTTAAATTCACCCATTCCAGCCCATCTTAGTTCACTGATTCCTAGGATATCGACATTCACTCTTTCCATTTCCTGTTTGACAACTTCCAATTTGCCTTGATTCACAGACCTAACATTCCAGGTTCCTATGTAATATTGCTCTTTACAGCATCAGACCTTGCTTCTATCACCCGTCGCATTCACAACTGGGTATTGTTTTTGCTTTGGCTCCATCTCTTCATTGTTTCTGGAGTTATTTCTCCACTGATCTCTAGTAGCATACCAGATACCTACCAACCTGGGAAGTTCCTGTTTCAATATCCCATCATTTTGCCTTTTCATACTGTTCATGGGGTTCTCATGGTAAGAATAAGGAAGTGGTTGGCCATTCCCTTGTCCGGTGTACCACATTCTGTCAGACATCTCCACCATGACCTGTCCATCATGAGTGGCCCCACACGGCGTGGCTTAGTTTCAGTGAGTTAAACAAGGCTGTGGTCTGTGTGATAAGATTGGCTCTTTTTCTGTGATTGTGGTTTCAGTGTTTCTGTCCTCTGATGCCCTCTTGCAACACCTACAGTCTTACCTGGGTTTTTCTTGCCTTCAATGTGGCGTATCTCTTCAAGGCTGCTCCAGCAAAGCACAGCCACTGCTCCTTACCTTGGAAGAGGGGTATCTCCTCCCGGCCACCTCTCCTGACTTTGAACGTGGAGTAGCTCCTCTCGGCCCTCCTGTACCCATGCAGCCACTGCTCCTTGGATGTGTGATAGCTCCTCAGTACAGTATACAGCCTTTACCAATTTGGAACCAGTCTGTTGTTACATGTCCAATTATAATTCTTGCTCCCTGTCCTGCATACAGGTTTCACATGAGAAACCTAATCATTGGTCAGAATGGCCATCATCAAAAAATCCACAAACAGCAAGTGCTGGAGAGAGTGTGGAGGAAAGGGAACCCTCTTGCACTCCTGGTAGGAATGTAAATTGATACAGCCACTATGGAAGGCAGTATGGATATTTATTTAAAACCTAGAAATAAAACTTCCCCAATGACCCAGCATTACCACTTTTAGGCATATACCCTGAGGAAATCAAAACTGATAAAGACCATATAGTCATGTATGGGTGTGAGAGTTGGATCAAAGAAAGCTGAGCACCTTAGATTTGATGCTTTTGAACTGTGGTATTGGAGAAGACTCTTGAGAATCTCTTGGACTGAAAGGAGATTCAACCAGTCAATTCTACAGGAAATCATCAAAGGGGCTGATGCTGAACTTTCATCAGAGGGGCTGATGCTGAAGCTGAAACTCCAATACTTTGGCCACCTGATGTGAAGAACTGACTTACTGGAAAATATCCTGATGCTGGAAAAGATTTAAGGCAGAAGAAGGGGGATAGGCAGGAATAGAAGGGGGAAACAGAGGATGAGATGGTTGAATGTCATCACCGACTCAATAGGTAGGAGTTTGAGCAAGCTCTGGGAGTTGGTGATGGACAGAGAAGCCTGGAATGTTGCACTACATAGGATTGCAAAGATTTGGACATGACTGAGAATCTTAACTGAACCTCAATCCTCATTGGAACTATTTACAATAGCTAGGACATGGAAGCAACCTAGATGTCCATTGACAGATGAATGGATAAAGAAACAACCATTTTATCCCTTTATCCAGGGGATCTTACAAACCCAGGGATTGAACCCAGGTCTCTTCCATTACAGGCGGGTTCTTTACCATCTGAACCAACAGCATTTGACCAATTTGCTTGACCTATTCATAGGGACATGCTAAGATTTTCTCACTCCTACTATTCACACTTTAATTCACTTTTACTTGACAAATACGTTTAAATACAGTAATGGACTACAGGTGTTCTCCCCAAAATTCATCTGTTGAAGGCCTCACCCTGCAGTGTGATGGTGTTAGGAGGTAAGGCATTTGAGAGGTAATTACATTCAGATGAGCTCATGAGAGTAGAAGCCCCATGATTGGAAGAAGAGACACCAGATCTCTCTCTACCATATGAGGATATAGTAAGAAGACAGTGTTCTGAAATCCAAGAATAATTTCCCCAGCAGAATCATACTACACTGGCACCCTGATGTCACACTTCCCAGCCTCCAAAACTATGAAGAAAAAAAAAAAAAACTATGTTGGGAAGTCCCATGTAACAGCAATCTGGGGTACCAAGTGGGAAGAGATCCTAGGCAGTGCATCCACCACATGAGAGACATGTCATATTGCATTTGCAAGGATTCTCACTTATAATCCCAGGCTACAAACTGATAGTTTGTAAGCAAAAATGCAGCTCTCATTTCAGTTCAATCGCTCAGTCATGTCTGATTCTTTTTTTTTTTTTAAAGTATAATTTCTACTTTATTGTCTTTTCAGAGAAACCAACATTTCTTCAGTCTTTAAGGATTTGGATCCTTACATGGGCTTTGGAGGAGGACGTGGGGCAGCACCCGCAGGTCTAAATCGGGGTGGAGGTGTTTGGTCCTTCCGGGCTTCCCGAGAGCGATTCCTGACTACCTTGCTGTGAATGGCACAACTCACGCAGTAATGTAGTTTCACATACAGCTTGGGAAGCACATAGGCATCGAAAACACTTGCTTCAGAAATGTCCCTGACGGCTGCGGCCTCTACGATGTTCCGAATGACGAACTTCTTAATGGCCTTATCCTTGGGCACGCATCGGGCACAATTGGTGCAGCGAATAGGCTGCACGTGGCCGCGGCCCTTTTTGGCACGACCGTTGTTCCTTCTTTTCTTGGTCATCTTGGAAGCGCTGAGGCGAGAGAGCTCATGTCCAATTCTTTGTGACCCCATGGACTGCAGAATGCCAAGCTTCCCTGTCCATCACCAACTGCCAGAGTTTACTCAAACTCATGTCCATAGAGTCGGTGATGTCATCCGACCATTTCATCCTCTGTCATCCCCTTATCCTCCTGCCTTCAATCCTTTCCAGTATCGGGGTCTTTTCCAGTGAGTCAGTTCTTCACATCAGGTGGCCAAAGTACTGGAGTTTCAGCTTCAGCATCAGTCCTTCCAATGAATATTCAAGACTAATTTCCTTTAGGATGGACTTGTTGGATCTCCTTGCAGTCCAAAGGACTCCAAAGAGTCTTATCCAACACCACTATTCAAAAGCATCAATTCTTTGGTGCTCAGCTTTCTTTCTTTATAGTCCAAATCTCACATCCATACATGAGTAATGGAAAAACCATAGCTTTGATTTGATGGACATGTGTTGGCAAAGTAATGTCTCTGATTTTTAATATGCTATCTAGGTTGATCCTCGCTTTTCTTCCAAAGAGCAAGCGTCTTTTAATTTCATGGCTGCAGTTACCATCTGCAGTGATTTTCAGTTCAATTCAGTCGCTCAGTTGTATCTGACTATTTGTGATCCCATGAATCACAGCAGGCCAGGCCTCCCAGTCCTTCACCAGCTCCCAGAGTCCACCCAAACCCATGTCCGTCGAGTCAGTAATGCCATCCAGCCATCTCACCCTTTGTCGTCCCCTTCTCCTCCTGCCCCCAATTCTTCCCAACATTAGGGTCTTTTCCAATGAGTCAACTCTTCCCATGAGGTGGCCAAAGTATTGGAATTTCATCTTCAAATCAGTCCTTCCAATGAACACCCAGGACTGATCTCCTGGTTGTATCTCCTTGCAGTCCAAGGGACTCTCAAGAGTCTTCTCCTACACCACAGTTCAAAAGCATCAATTCTTCAGCACTCAGCTTTCTTCACTGTCCAACTCTCACATTGATACATGACTACTGGAAAAACCATAGCCTTGACTAGATGGACCTTTGTTGGCAAAGTAATGTCTCTGCTTTTTAATATGTTATCTAGGTTGATCATAACTTTCCTTACAAGGAATAAGGGTCTTTTAATTTCATGGCTGCAAATCACCATCTGCAGAGATTTTGGAGCCCCAAAAAATAAAGTCTGTCACAGTTTCCACTGTTTCCCCATCTATTTGCCATGAAGCAATGGGACTGGATGCCATGATCTTAGTTTTCTGAATGTTTAGCTTTAATCCAAATTTTCACTCTCCTCTTTCACTATCATCAAGAGGCTTTTTATTGAAACATGTAAATTATCATATTTGAAATGAGTCGCCAACCCAGCTTTGATACATGATGCAGGGTGCTCAGGGCTGGTGCACGAGGATGACCCAGAGTTTTGGAATCAGGAGGGAGGTGAGAGGGGGGTTCTGGAAGGGGAACACGTGTATACCCATGGCAGATTCATGTCAATGTATGGCAAAACCAACACAATAATATAAAGAAAAAAGTCTTTCTTGAATTTGCTACAATAAAAAAAAAGAGTTAGAATGAGTCCTAAGTCACTGGGAACATTTAAATACACGTAGTCCACTATCTCCAATAGAGATTGTTTCATTATCTTCAAGACCCTTTTCCCAATTTCTTACAGCCCCACTCTTTCTTGTTCTTTCCTAATGACCTGCCAGAGAGAGAACCTCCAGATGGAAGACACATTTACTCCAATCCTGCCTTTCCCCTTGAGGCCCAGAGGATGCCAGCTTCCTCCTTTTATGAGCTTGTCACTACACCTTTAGGCACTTTTCCTCTTTTACTGTGGCTTTCTTACCTTCCCTGAATCTGTTCTCTTATCTATAAAATGGGGCAATGAACACTAATTTCCAACATTGCTATATGATCAAACGAAATCACACAGAACACCTATGTCAATGTTAATTTTTAGTGTATAAACCATATTTCTTCTTCGTAATTTATAATCTAGGTTTTTAAGGGAAGAAAATTTTCGATGATTTCTATAGAAGTGTTCTATTTATATTATATAATTTTGGTCTCTAAAATACCTATAAAATTATTTGCAAAAATATATTAATGAACATAAATCAGAGAAGGAAAACTAAATGTGTGTCATGTGCAAAGAGGGGACTGCAGTGAAGGTATTTGAAAGATTATAGGGAATTATTTTGAAGACGGCAATGGCACCCCACTCCAGTAATCTTGCCTGGAAAATCCCATGGATGGAGGAGTCTGGTAGGCTGCAGTCCATGGAGTCAAGAAGAGTTGGACGCGACTGAGAGACTTCACTTTCACTTTTCACTTCCATGCATTGGAGAAAGAAATGGCAACCCACTCCACAGGCCTTGCCTGGAGAATCCTAGGGACGGCGGATCCTGGTGGGCTGTTGTCTATGGGGTCGTACAGAGTCGGACATGACTGAAGTGACTTAGCAGCAGCAGCAGCAGCAGCAGCAGCAGCAGCAGCAGCAGAGAATTATTTATTTGAGAGTCATTTTGATTTCTCTTCACTCTACATTTTTCTCATAATATGATCATTTATCCTCAGAACTAATCAGAAGAATGTTTGAGTTTTGAAAGTACATGGTTTAAAATTGAAAAAAAATGATGAATTGCCTTATGTTAAAATTAGTAAACTGATATAATCCTTTGAATGAACAGCAGGACATCAAAAAACTTTTCAACAGTATTATGAAGCATTACAGATGCTGTGTTTGGACTAGCTGCTCATTTCCAAAACAGATGCATTTGATAACTTTTCTCATTTAATAAAAATATAAACTGGAAAAATAGAAAGAGATTGTAATAACCAGGAATAAATGAACTTGGCAACCTGGAAGAGAAGTGATTGCCAATGGACTGAATAATAATGTAGAAAAAAATTTGGCATTCAAAATCTATGCATGAATAAGAAATATAATTTTTGACATTTAATTTTAGAACAGACTGTATAGAAGTGGATTTTGGAAAAATATTTTTAATATCCTAAAAATTGCTTTTCTAAGATATGTAGTCAGCTATGGTTTATATAATAATTTGTAATATCCTTCTTCCTTTTATTTCAAAAATGCAAAAAAAACCCTTCAAAGTGTAACTATAATGAGTACTATAGTTCTTTCTATTTTGATTCTATAATACATATAAAAAGCAAAAATTTTAATCATCTGCTTAAATATCTTAATTAATTAATTAAAGCAGTAAAAAGTGGAGTAGAAAGACAAGTTCAGAAACCATTGAGAGAAATGAAAGGGGTTTGATCTGAAGCTGTGGTAGAAGGGATAGGAGAATGAATAGCAAAAAAAAATGAGAATATTGATATCCTTGTGCTGTCTCATTGTAGTTTTAATTTACATTTATCTAATAATGAGTGATGTTGAGCATTTTTTCATGTTTTATTAGCCATTTGTATGTCTACTTTGGAGAAATGTCTGTTTAGGTCATTTGCCCATTTTTTGACTGAGTCATTTGTTTTTCTGGTATTGAGTTGTATGAGCTGCTTGTATATTTTGGAAATTAATCATTTGTTAGTTGTTTCACCTAGTATTATTTTCTCCCATTCTGAGGGTTGTCTTTTCACCTTCTTTGTAGTTTCCTTGATGTGCAAAAGCTTTTAAATATAATTTGCCTCACATGCTTATTTTTGCTTTTATTTCCATTACTCTGGGAGGTGGGTCATAGAGTATCTTGCTGTGATTTATGTCATTAAGTGTTCCTCCTATGTTTTCCTCTAAGAGTTTTATAGTTTCTGGTCTTACATTTAGATCTTTAGTCCATTTTGAATTTATCTTTGTGTATGGTGTTAGGGAGTGTTCTAATTTCATTCTCTCACAAATAGCTGTCCAATTTCCCCAGCATCACTTACTGAAGAGACCTTCTTTTCCTCATTGTATATCCTTGCCTCCTTGGTCAAAGAAAATGTGCCCATAAGTGTATGGGTTTATCTCTGGGCTTTCTTTCTTCTTCCACTGGTTTATATGTCTGTTTTTGTACCACTGTCATACCCTGATGGCTGCAGCTCTGTCGTATTGTCTGAAGTCAGGAAGCTGATTCCTCTAGCTCCATTCTTTTTTCTTAAGATTGTTTGACTATTTGGGTTTTTTTGTGTTTCCATATGAATTGTGAAAAGTTTTTTTTTTCTACTTCTGTGAAAAAATGCCATTGGTAATTTGGTAAGGATTGCCGTGAATCTGTAGGTTATATTTGGTAGTATAATTATTTTCATAATATTGATTCTTCCAACACAAGAGCATGAAATATCTCTCCATCTGTTTATGTCATCTTTGATTTCATTCAGTGTCTTGTACTTTTCTATATATAGCTCTTTTGTCCCCTTAGGTAGATTTATTCCTAGGCATTTTATTCTTTTTCTTTTTTGATGGCCAATGGGATTGATTTCTTAACTTTTCTTTCTGACTTTCCATTATTAGTATAAACAAATATGTATGCAAGGAATGCAATTGATTTGTGTGTAGTTCTCCTTCTTAATCAAATCACTTAATAAGCCCGAGCCACGTTCAAACACAATATTGTTTCTAAATGGCACCGTGTGTCCTGGGTCAAACATTTTACTTTAGCAATTTAGCTTTTATTTGACTAAACTTATAAAAGAATATGTATTACTTCCTCTTTGGAAATGCTACTGTTAATGGCTAATAGCTCTGAGTTAACCTTGGTCCTTTGAGGGGTGGGAAGAAAATGTTCTAAAGAACTACTGATGCATCTTTACTGTTGAAGACAGTTGCTGATCTAAAGAAATTTGTCTAAGCTCCTACCTCCCTCCCTCCATTTCTGCTCTTTTACTTATAGAATAGTGGGAAACACAGTCAGCGCTCTGTATACACAAGATTCATATCTTTAGATTCAATCAACTGTGAATCAATTTGTTATAACCCTAAGTGCAGAACCAGTGAACACAGAAGGCGGACTGTAATACTGTCACTTTATAAAGGAGACTTGAGCATCCAAGGATCTTAGCATACATAAGAGAGTCCTGGTACTAATGCCCCCAGGCACCAAGGGATGACTTGAAAATCTGTGAAAATTATGAAGGTAGAAAAATGCTAATAGAGGGGGGAACTAAGATGGTGGAGGAATAGGACAGGGAGTCCACACTCTCCATAACAAATACACCAAAAGAACATTTAAAAACAGAGCAAACTCCATAAAGCAATATCTGAATGCTGGCAGAGGACATCAGGCATCTGGAAAGGCAGCCCATTGCTGACGAAAGAAGGTAGGATCAAAAAAAAGTAAAAAGAGAGGCAAAGAGTTAGGGATGGATAGCCATCTTGGAAGGGGAGTCTTGAGAGAGAGAAAGGTTTCTGAACACCAGGAAACATTCTGCCTGGCGGATCTGAGGTGAATTTCAGAGGGCAAAATAGCCGGGAGTAGAAGCGGATAAATAATTAAGCCCCCCAGAGTACGTCTCTAACTGCAACTTCCAGCGGAGCGGCTGCCAGGGTGCCCCATCCCCCACTAGCCAGCACGCTTAGGGAGAGGACTGGGACTGAATGCCTGAGGCAGACTGAGGGACCTAACTGAGGGTGCTAACTGGAGATAGACCACTGGGTAGCCTTCCCAAGGAAGACCCCCCCCAAGCTCGCACACAGAACAAAGGGCAGCGAAAACTCAGTCCGCTGCGTGAGACAGCCTGGCAGAGTTGGGCGGCTGCGGGCTGCGGACCCGCCCAGGCCCCGCTGGAGAGCGGCCCCGGCGAGGCTTCTGCTCCCAAACCGCTGGCAGAATTGGGTGCTAGCCGAGACTTCTGGGGATCCTGGACAGTCGCCACCAGAGATCGGTGCTCCACACACCTGAGAAGACGCGCCCAGCTGCACGCCGAGAAAACCGAGTGGCTGGGCTGGGGAGGGGAGAAGCTACAGCCCCCAACCGCACCAGGCGAACGATGGAGAGCCTGAGCAGAGGGGGCGGGGAAAGAGCACGCACCAGAGGTGGGGCAAACACCAGAGCGCTGAATAGACACTGAAGAGACCAGCAAACTGAAGACGCTTAAACAAGCAGAGGGAACCGCTTTGGAGCCCAACCAGGAAACTTTGACAAACCACACATCCAACCCCACCCATAGTGAGGAACCTCCACAATAAAGGGACAATACAGCAAGATAAACAAGATGAAAAGGCAAAGAAATACCCAGCAGGTAAAGGAACAGGATAAATAAATGTCCTCCAGAACAAACAAAAGACGAAGAGATAGGATGTCTACCTGATAAAGAATTCCGAATAATAATAGTGAAAATGATCCAAAACCTGGAAAATAAATTGAAGTTGCAGCTCAATAACCTGCAGGCAAGGATTGAGAAGATGCAGGTAAGCTTTAACAAGGACTTAGAAGAAATGAAAAAGAGTCAAAATACAATAAATAATAATAAATGAGATAAAAAACACCCTGGAGGGAACTAACAGTAGAATAACAGAGATAGAAGACAGGATAAGTGAGGTAGAAGACAGAATGGCAGAAATAAATGAAACAGAAAGGAAAAATGAAAAAATAATTAAAAGAAATGAGGACAATCTCAGAGACCTCTGGGACACTGTTAAATGCACCAATATTTGAATCATAGGAGTCCCAGAAGAAGACAAAAAGGAAGACCATCACAAAATTCTTGAAGAGATAATTGTTGAAAACTTCCCTAAATTGGAAAAGCAAATAACAACTCAGGTCCAAGAAACCCAGAGAGTCCCAAATAGGATGAACCCCAAGTGGAACACCCCAAGACACATATTAATCAAATTAACAAAGATCAAACATAAAGAGCAGCAAGGGAAAAACAACAAAGAACTCACACGAGGAACCCCATAAGGATAACAGCTAATCTCTCAATAGAAACGCTTCAGGCCAAAAAGGAATGGCAGAACATACTTAAAATCGTGAAAGGAAATAATCGACAACCCCGATTACTGTACCCAACAAGGATCTCATTCAAATTTGAAGGATGAATCAAAAGCTTTTCAGACAAGCAAAAACTGAGAGAATTCAGCAACACCAAACCAGCTCTGCAATGAATGCTAAAGAATCTTTCCTAGATAGGAAACACGGATGGGGTATATAATCTCAAACCCAAAACAATAAAGTAAATGGCAATGAGATCATACTTATCAATAATTACCTTAAATGTAAACGGGTTGAGTGCCCCAACCAAAACACAAAGATTGGCCGATTGGATACAGAAACAAGACCCCTATATATGTTGTCTACAAGAGACCCACCTCAAACTTAGGGACACATATAGACTGAAAGTTAAAGGCTGGAAAAAGATATTTCATGCAAATAAAGACCAATAGAAAGCAGGAGTGGCAATACTCACATCAGATAAAGTAGACTTTAAAATAAAGGCGGTGAAAAGAGATAAAGATGGACATTACATAATGATCAAGGATCAATCCAAGAAGAAGAAATAACAATTATAAATATGTATGCACCCAACATAGGAGCACCACAATATGTAAGGCAAATACTAACAAGTATGAAAGGGGAAATTAACTACAACACAATAATAGTGGGAGACTTTAATACACCACTCACAACAATGGATAGATCAACTAGACAGAAAAGTAACAAGGAAATTCAAACTTTAAATGATACAATAGACCAACTAGACTTAACTGATGTCTATAGGTCATTCCACCTGAAAACAAGGAATTTCACCTTTTTCTCAAGCACACATGGGACCTCCTCCAGGATAGATCACATCCTGGGCCATTAATCAAGCCTTGGTAAATTAAAAAATATTGAATACATTCCAAGCATCTTTTCTGACCACAATGCAGTGAGATTAGATATCAATTACAGGAGAAAACCATTCAAAAATTCCAACATATGGAGGCTCAACAACACACTGCTGAATAACCAACAAATCATAGAAGAAATCAAAAAAGAAATTCAGTTATGCATAGAAATGAATGAAAATGAGAACACAACAACCCAAAACCTATGGGACACTGTAAAAGCAGTGCTAAGGGGAAAGTTCATAGCAATACGAGCTCACCTCAGGAAACAAGAAAAAAGTCAAATAAATAACCTTACTATACACCTAAAGCAACTAGAAATGGAAGAGATGCAGAAGCCCAGGTCTAGTAAAAGGAAAGAAATCTTAAAGATCAGGGCAGAAATAAATGCAAAGGAAACAAAAGACACCATAGCAAAAAATAACAAAGCCAAAAGCTGGTTCTTTGAGAAGATAAATAAAATTGACAAACCATTAGCCAGACTCATCAAGAAACAAAGGGAGAAGAACCAAATCAACAGAATTAGAAATGAAAATGGAGAGATCACAACATAAAACACAGAAATACAAAGGATCATAAGAGACTATTATCAGCAACTATATGCAAATAAACTGGACAACCTGGATGAAATGGACAAATTCTTAGAAAAGTACAACTTTCCAAGACTAAACCAGGAAGAGATAGATAATATTAATAGACCCATCACAAGCACGGAAATTGAAACCGAAATCAGAAATCTTCCAAAAAACAAAAGCCCAGGACCAGATGGCTTCACAGATGAATTCTACCAACAATTTAGAGAAGAGCTAACACCTATTCTACTCAAACTCTTCCAGAAAATTGCAGAGGAAGGTAAACTTCCAAACTCATTCTATGAGGCCACCATCACCCTAATTCCAAAACCTGACAAAGATGACACAAAAAAGAAAACTACAGGCTAATATCACTGATGAACATAGATGCAAAAATCCTTAACAAATTTCTAGCAAATAGAATCCAACAACACATCAAAAAGATCATACATCATGATCAAGTAGGCTTTATCCCAGGGATGCAAGGATTCTTAAATATTCTCAAATCAATCAATGTAATACACCACATTAACCAATTGAAAAATAAAAATCACATGATTATCTCAATAGATGCAGAGAAAGCCTTTGACAAAATTCAACGTCCATTTATGATAAAAACCCTCCAAAAAGCAGGAATAGAAGGAACATACCTCAACATAATAAAAGCTATATATGACAAATCCACAGCAAACATTATCCTCAATGGTGAAAAACTGGAAGCATTCCCCCTGAAATCAGGAACAAGACAAGGGTGCCCACTCTCACCACTACTATTCAACATTGTTTTGGAAGTCTTGGCCACAGCAATCAGAGCAGATAAAGAAATTAAAGGAATCCAGATTGGAAAAGAAGAAGTAAAACTCTCTCTGTTTGCAGATGACATGATCCTCTATATTGAAAACCCTAAAGACTCTACGAGAAAATTACTAGAGCTAATCAGTGAATATAGCAAAGTTTCAGGATACAAAATCAACACACAGAAATCCCTGGCATTCCT
>ML660816.1:2337376-2413451 GCA_007570785.1 Antilocapra americana | reverse complement strand
TCTACCTAAAGAAACAAAAGACTTGTATATAGAAAACTATAAAACACTGATGAAAGAAATCAAAGAGGACATAAATAGATGGAGAAATGTGCTGTGTTCGTGGATTGGAAGAATCAACATAGTGAAAATGAGTATACTACCCAAAGCAATCTATAGATTCAATGCAATTCCTATCAAGCTACCAGAGGTCTTTTTCAGAGAATTAGAACAAATAATTTCACAATTTGTATGGAAATACAAAAAATCTCGTATAGCCAAAGCAATCTTGAGAAAGAAGAATGGAACTGAAGGAGTAAACAACATTTCTAAGTGTCTGTTTGATTCTATCCTTTTTCAGATAATTAAGTGTTTTGTTTTTGTTTTTTGGTCACTTTATGACTGTCATTACTGGTAGAAATTTTAAAAATTTACTTTTCTTCAGCTTTATTAAGATATCATTAAATATAACATTGTGTAAATTTAAAATATATAATTAGATTATTTTATATTAAAAATGATGATTTGATCTACATACTTATTGCAAGAAGACTATTACAATAAGTTAGTTAACACGTTCACCACTTCACATAATTACAATTTTTTGTGTGTGGTGTGTATTTAAGACCTACTCTGATATCAACTTTCAAGTACATGTAGACATACTTCAGATGTATTGTGGATTTGGTTCTAGACTCTTGCATTAAAGCAAACATGTCAGTGAAGTAAATAGCAGGACTCTTTTGGTGCCCATGTGAAAATAAAAGTTATATTTGCATTACATTATAGCTTATTAAATGTACAATAGTATTATGCCTAAAAAACAAAATGTTAACCAGTATCTAAAAATATAGAAATTACTACAAATCTTCAATTTATAAAATAATATAATATCTGTGAAGTTCAGTAGTTCAGTTCAGTTCACTTCAGTTGCTCAGTCGTGTTCTACTCTTTGTGACCCCATGAACCACAGCATGCAGGCCTCCCTGTCCATGATCAACTACCAGAGTCTACCCAAACCCATGTCCATCGAGTCCCTGAGGCCATTCAGTCACCTCATCTTCTGTCGTCCCCTTATACTCTTGTCCCCAGTCCTTCCCAGAATTAGGGTCTTTTCCAAAGAGTCAGCTCCTAGCATGAGATGGCCAAGTACTGGAGTTCCAGCTCCAACATCAGTCCTTCCAGTGAACACCCAGGACTGATCTCCTTTAGGATTGACTGGTTGGATGTCCTTGCAGTTCAGGGACTCTCAAGAGTCTTCTCTAACACTACAGTTCACAAGTATCAATTCTTTGGTGCTCAGGTTTCTTCATCATCCAACTCTCACAGCCATACATAACCACTAGTAAAACCGTAGCCTTGACTGGTTGGGACTTTGTTGGCAAAGTAATGTCTCTGCTTTTCAATATGCTGTCTAGATTGGTCATAAACTTTCCTTCCAAGGAGCAAGTGTCTTTTAGTTTCATGGCTTCAATCACCATCTGCAGTGATTTTGGAGCCCAGAAAAAATAAAGGCTGACACTGTTTCCACTGTTAATTCATCTATTTTCCATGAAGTGATGGGACCAGATGCCATGATCTTAGTTTTCTGAATGTTGAGCTTTAAGCCAACTTTTTAACTCCCCACTTTCACTTTCATCAAGAGGCTTTTTAATTCCTCTTCACTTTCTGCCATAAGGGTTGTGTTATCTGCATATCTGAGGTTATTGATATTTCTCCTTGCAATCTTGATTCCAGCTTGTGCTTCTCCTAGCCTTGAGTTTCTCATGATGTACTCTGCATATAAGTTAAATAAGCAGGGTGACAATATACAGCCTTGACATATGCCTTTTCCTATTTGGAACCAGTCTGTTGTTCCATGTCCAGTTCTAACTGTTGCTTCCTGACCTGCATACAGGTTACTCAAGAGACACATCAGATGGTCTGGTATTCCCATCTCTTTCAGAGTTTTCCAGTTTACTGTGATCCACACAGTCAAAGGCTTTGGCATAGTTAATAAAGCAGAAGTAGATGTTTTTCTGGAACTCTTGCTTTTTTGATGACCCAGCGGATGTTGGTAATTTGATCTCTTGTTCGTCTGCCTTTTCTAAAACCAGCTTGAACATCTGGAAGTTCATGGTTCATGTATTGCTGAAGCCTGGCTTGCAGAATTTTGAGCATCACTTTACTAGCCTGTGAGATGAGTGCAATTGTGTAGTAGTTTGAGCATCCTTTGGCCTTGCCTTTCTTTGTGATTGGAATGAAAACTGACCTTTTCCAATCCTGTGGCCATTGCTGAGTTTTCCAAATTTGCTGGCATATTGAGTGCAGAAGTTTCACAGCATCATCTTTCAGGATTTGAAATAGCTCAACTGGAATTCTATCACCTCCACTAGCTCTGTTTGTAGTGATGCTTTCTAAGGCCAACTTGACTTCACATTCCAGGATGTCTGGCTCTAGGTGAGTGATCACACCACTATGATAATCTTAATCATGAAGATCTTTTTTGTACAGTACGTCTGTGTCTTCTTGCCACATCTTATTAATATCTGCTGCTTCTGTTAGGTCCATACCATTTCTGTCCTTCATTGAGCTCATCTTTGCATGAAATGTTCCCTTGGTATCTCTAATTTTCTTGAAGACATCTCTAGCCTTTTCCATTCTGTTGTTTTCCTCTATTTCTTTGCATTGATCACTGAGGAAGGCTTTCTTATCTCTCCTTGCTAATCTTTGGAACTCTGCATTCAAATGGGAATCTTTCCTTTTCTCCTTTGCTTTTCACTTCTCTTCTTTTCATAGCTATTTGTAAGGCCTCCTCAGACAGCCATTTTGCTTTTATTCATTTCTTTTCCATGGGGATGGTCTTAATCTCTGTCTCCTGTACAGTGTCACAAACCTCCATCCATAGTTCATCAGGCATTCTGTCTATCAGATCTAGTCCCTTACATCTATTTCTCTCTTCCACTGAAATATCATAAAGGATTTGATTTAGATCCTACCTGAATGGTCTAGTGGATTGCCCTACTTTATTTTATTTAAGTCTGAATTTGGCAATAAAAAGTTCATGAACCAAGCCACAGTCACCTACTGGTCTTGTTTTTGCTGACTGCATAGAGCTTGTCCATCTTTGGCTGCAAAGAATATAATCAATCTGATTTCAGTGTTGACCATTTGGTTATGCCCAAGGGTAGAGTCTTCTCTTGTGTTGTTGGAAAAGGATGTTTGCTATGACCAATGCCTTCTCTTGGTAAAACTCTATTAGCCTTTGCACTGCTTCATTCTGTACTCCACAGCCAAATTTGCCTGCTACTCTAGGTGTTTCCTGACTTCCTACTTTTGCATTCCAGCCCCCTATAATGAAAAGGACAGCTTTTTTTGGGTGTTAGTTCTAAAAGATCTTGTAGGTCTTCATAGAACCGTTCAACTTCAGCTTCTTCAGCATTGCTGTTTGGGGCATAAGCTTGCATTACTGTGATATTGAATGGTTTGACTTGGAAATGAGCAGAGATCATTCTGTCATTTTTCAGATTGAATCCAAGTACTGCATTTCGAACTCTTTTTGTTGACCATGATGTCTACTCCATTTCTTCTAAGGGATTCCTGCCCACAATAGTAGATATAATGGTCATCTGAGTTAAATCCACCCATTCCAGTCCATTTTAGTTTGTTGATTCCTAGAATGTCGATATTCACTCCTTCCACCTCCTTTTTGACCACTTTCAATTTGCCTTGATTCATGGACCTAACATTCCAGGTTCCTATGCAATATTGCTCTTTATGCCGCCACCCATGACTTCTGGTGTGAGGTAGCTCCTCTCGGCCGCTGCCCCTGAGAAATTCAGTAAGTGAAAGACAATAAATTGAACTCTCCCTGTCATCGAGTATTGTTAACTAAAGTCACCATTGCTGTAAACTAGATCTCCACAATAAATTCATCTTATAACTGCAAATTTGTACTTTGGGCCAACATCCCCCATTTCCCTACCCTCACTCCTAGCTTTTGGAAACCACCATTCTACTCTGTTTCTTTAAATTCAATGTTCTTAGATTCGATATATGAGATCAAACCATACTTATCTTTCTTTAACTTATTTCATTAAGAATAATATCTGCTAGGTCCATCTGTGCTGTCACAAATGACAGGGTTTAATTTAATAATTGAGTATGTATATATTACATATATATATAATTTATAATATTATTATTAATATTATATATATCACATTTTATTTTTCCATAAATCCATCAATGGATACTTAGATTGCCTCCTTGTCTTGTCTATTTCGTGAATAATTCTGCAATTACCATGAGAGAATGTAGACATCTTTTCAAGATATTGATTTCACTTTTTTCAAAACTGTATCCAGAAAGATTGCTAGATCACATAATAATTCTACTTTTAATTTTTTGAGGAAAATTTACACTGTTCTCCACAGTGGTTGTACTGGTTGGTTTGCATTCCCACCAGCACCAACAGTGCAGAAGGATTTCTTTTCATTCACATCTTTGACAACACTTATGTCAAGCAAGTCCAATGGGGTCATTTTCCCATGAAAATTATTTTTAAACTTAATGCTGTTGTTAATGTTTTTCCTTTCAGTTTTATTGACACAACTATTGACATACAGCACTGTATAAGTTTAAGATACATAGCGTAAAATTTGAGTTACATACACCATGAAGCAACTATTACAAGTTTAGCGAACATTCATCATCTCATATGAAATTTTCCAGGTGGCTCAGTGGTAAAATATCCATCTGCAATGCAGGAGACCTGAGTTCAATCCCTGAGTCAGAAAGATTCCCCTGGAGAAGTAAATGGCAACCCACTACAGTATATTAGCCCAGGAAATTCCACGGACAGAGGAGCCTGGTGAGTGACAGTCCATAGGGTTGCAAAAGAGTCAGACACAACTTAGTAACCATACAACAACAACATCATCTCATATAGATATCAAATTAAAAGGAAACATTTTTCCTTGTAATGAGATATTCTCTTAGCTTTCTTATATGTGTTGTATAAGAAACATACAAATGCTATATAATTAAGTGCTAATTATATTTACCATGTTGTACATTATATTCCTGGTGCTTATCTATCATTTATTTTAACTGGAAGTTTATATCTTTTGACCCCTTCAACCAAATACTGCCCTTGCCCTCTATCTCTGATAATCACAAATCTGATCACATTTTCTATAATTTCAAAATATCAACAAACTATAAACGTTGGAGAGGATGTGAAGGGGAACCTTCCTGCACTGTTGGTGAGGATATAAATTGATACAGTGACTAGGGAAAATAGTATGGAGTTTTCTTAAAAAAAAAAAAAACACTAGGAATTAATGCTACCATATGACCCAGAAATCCCACAACTTGGCATATACCCTGAAAAAAATAATCCAAAAGAAATGTACTCCAGTGTTCATTGTAGCATTAATTACAATCATCAGAGCAAGAAAGCAACCTAGATGTCCTTTGACAGATGGAAGAATGAAGAAGATGTGATACTTATATGCAATGGAATATTACTCATACAATAAAAGTAGTGAATTTATGTCACTTGAACTGAGGTGGATGAATTTAGATCCTGTTGTAGAGAGTGAAGTATGTCAGAAAGAGAAAAACAGATATTGTATGCTAACACATACATATGGAATCTAGAAAAATGGTAACAGTGAACCTATTTGAAGGATGGGAATAAGAGACACAGAACTAGAAGACAGTCTTTGGACACAGTGGGGAAAAAGAAGGTGAGACAAATTGAGAGAGTCAAATTGACATATATACATTACCATGTGTAAATTAGTAGCTAGTGGGAAGCTGCTATATAACACAGAGAGCCCAGCCAATTTCTGTGATGACCTAGAGAGGTGGAATGGGGGAGATGGGAGAGAATATATATACCCTTATGGCTGATTCATGCTGTTGTACAGCAGAAACCAATGCAACATTATACAGCAATTATCCTCTAATTAAAATTGTTTTAATTGATTTATAACACTGTTATTTCCTGAATCACACAACATAATGATTAAGTATTTCTATACATTTCAAACTGATCATCATGATAAGTTCATTTACACCATACAAAAGATACTATGTTGTTAATGGCTATATTCCTCACTGTGTATATTTCATACCTATGCTATTTTTATTGTTTTTTGAACATAATACTATAGCAAACTTAGTAGAGTACAATATAGTATAAGTATACCGTTTATATGCATTGAGAACCCCCAAAATTCTGTGACTTGTTTCATTGGATATTCACTTTAGTGTACTTGTGTGGACTATCTCCTAATTATCCAGTGAGGCTAACGGTTCTGTTTTGTGATAGATGCATCAGAATTTTTTCATATAAATGGTATCATCTGTAAACAGAGACACTTTATCTTAGAGGAAAAAAAATTAACTTTTAACACTGATTAGGTGGTTAACTGTGAGATTGTCATATGTGGCCTTTATTATATTAAGGTATATTCTTTCTATACACAATTTTTAAGAGTTTTTATTATGAAAGAATGCTAAATTTTGTCAAATGCTTTTTCTACATATATGGAAATGATCATATAAGTTATATTTTTGATTTGTTAATGTGGTATATTATAGTGATTAATTTGCAGATGTTGAAATATCCTTGAATCCCAGGAATAAATCCAACTTGGCCATGGTGTATGAACCTTTTAATGTGCTGTTGAATTCAGTTTACTATTATTTTGCTAAAATATTTTACTTCTATATTCATTAGGGATATTTTCCTCTAGTTTCCTTTTCATGTAATATTCTTATCTGGCTTTGGTATCAGAGTGATGCTGCCTTTTGGAGAAGGGGTCATACAAGTAAAGGGAAACTGTTCCTCTTACCCTCTTCAATGCATCCAATTGTGGATTTTTTGTTTGTTTGTTTATCTAACAGTGTGCTGGAATATCTGTGCTGGACTCCTGGATTTGCACAAAGAATCTCTTGTCTTTGTTCATCAATGTTCTTTAATAGTAAAATGGTAGGAAACTTTGTTCTACTGTGCTGATGACACCACTCTTCATTACTAAAAGATATTAAAGCTAAGGCCTGGAAAACTTTGAAAATCAATTGATTACAGGAGAGAAATGTGTGTTACCAGAAGTTGAGCAATTAATGGAAACTTTGACTAGGATGCTCCCACCTGAGGCATAAGAGTACAGGGAATTTCCTTATTTAAAAAAAATGGACACCTAGGTTGCTTCCATGTCCTGGCTATTGTAAACAGTGCGGCAATGAACACTGGGGTACACGTGTCTCTTTCAATTCTGGTTTCCTCGGCCTGTATGCCCAGCAGTAGGATTGCTGGGTCATGTGGCAGTTCTATTTCCAGTATTTTAAGGAATCTCCACACTGTTCTCCATAGTGGCTGTACTAGTTTGCATTCCCACCAACAGTGTAATAGGGTTCCCTTTTCTCCACATCATCTCCAGCATTTATTGCTTGTAGATTTTTGGATGGCAGCCATTCTGACTGGTGTGGATTCATGTCAATGTATGGCAAAACCAACACAATATTGTAAAGAAAAAAGTCTTTCTTGAATTTGTTACAATAAAAAAATGGATTATGTTTATATTTTCATTGGGCATAAATTTACCACCATTTCAAAAATGAATAAAATAACTTTTCAGTGTCTGATTTGCTTTAGTTCTCTTAGAATCTTTTCTGTGTTGGTTACATTTCTAAGCACTCAATACTACTATTAGTAAAAGTAGCTGACTCTTAGCGAATGTTCACCATGTACTATGTATTTTGCTAAGTGATTTTCAAGACTTTTTTCACAGCCCAGACTCCTGAACAGAAACTCAAGCATGTGTATTGGCTTACTGGACATCTTAGCTTTGTTATTTTTAAGGCCTATTATCATCTTTAACTTCAAACTTTTTCTTCTTCTGTGTTTTCTGGGTTAGCAAATTGCATCCTTATCCATTTAGCTCCTCAATCTTGGATCTAGACATCGTATTTGGCTGTTGTTCTTTATCTCCAACCAACAGCCTGACAGGCTACAGTCCATGGGGGTGCAAAGAGTGGACACAGCTGAATGACTAAGTATAGTACATCTTCAGACAAAGTAAAAATGTGTTTCTGGAAAAAGATTTTGAATACTGACATTTCTTGAAAGGAAAAAATGTAATCTCAATAGAAAAATCAGAAATTTATCAAACTTCCTAAAACTCATCTCAGTTTTTATTAATGCTACTTTTAATTAGACAAGAGGGCACGTTAAAGACCTTAGTGGGACTCAATTTTTGAATATTGCTGTTAAATAAAAATACTTGATTTTCTACATTTTCTAAACCATGTTTCTTTCAGTTTTATGTCAATAATAAAAACTAAGTATTGTATCTCAGATACTATGGTATGTATTTCACAGATAGTATCTCTAATTCACATCATCATGAAAGTTACGTGCTATCCCCTAGACTTATAGATGAAAAAAGTTGTATTTAAAATGGACAAGTAATATCATAAGCTCCCTGCCTGCCCATTTCTGCCAGCTTACAGTGTTCACTCTGTGTGACAGGGGATAGGCCTTCTTCCTCTTCATATTCATCCCGATAAAACAGTTCCAATTTTGACTATGCAGCAGAATTGCATATATTGCTCCAAACTGCTTAAATCGGCTCCTGTGTAAACCTGAAATGAAGCCCCAGCAGCTCAATAGGAAATCTATATATTCCAACAGGATGCCCCACAGGGACAATGCAGATCTCTAATTTGTGACAATCAGTGTAGCAGGGCTGTTTGAAGAAATGTGCAAGAGTTTCAGTCATTGTAATTGACAGAAGAACAGAGATTTAGTGTAGGAACTAAGTGTTTTCTTTAAAATCAGCCATTGAATGAGTCTGCAGCTAAGTTTCCTTTTTTCAGAGCCTGGTTATATTGCTAACTGGCCAAATGATATTATTTAGACAGAGTCTAGTATTCATAAAGCTATGGATAAAGTTTAAGCAAAACGGTTCCCATAATAAAATCATTTTGATCCAATAAACTAAATTGAAAAATCAAATTTACCTAAGAAAGCTTGGAAATAGCTAAAATGAATTGAGAAAATGCTACAACTGTAATTTGTGGTGGATACTCCTTGAAAAGGTGGTCTATTTTAACCCTCAGAATCTTTGGTTTCCTTCCCTGAGGTTGGCTTTTCAGAGGCCTGTATCAATGCCAGCTATTCCCCTTTGGGGGCACAGGAATACCCTGGATGCCCAGAAAGAATGCTGAAGCTGAGTAGGACCTGGATTAGCATCAAAGTTGGAAAGAGCCTGAGTAGTTGAAGCTTCAGAGCAGGAGAGCTGAACCACTGCTGTGTCCAGATTTCTCTGTGAGAAAGAAATTAACTCTTGTCTTGTTTAAGCCATTGTTATTTGTGGTCTTTGTTACTCAAGAGTGAACCAATTCTGATTGCTTTTTAAGGCAAAAGCGTAAATGCCCCAATGACTGTTCATAAAACTGTTAGTTTTATTTAGAACTTATGTATCTTTAATATTATGAATGATGAAATGTTAAACACAATGCTTAATAAGTAAGCGTTCAAGATTACATTTTGCATTAACTCTATTAACAAAAAATTACTATAGTAGGTCAGATTAAGTTAAATGAGAACATATATAGGTTGGCTGATTAAGTACCAAGTACACAGTGAATCTGTGTATGCTAAGTTGCTTCAGACATGTCCAACTCACTGTGAAGCTATGGACCATAACCAATGAGGCAAAAATACAGGAGTAGGTTGTCATGTCCTCTTCCAGGGGATCTTCCCTATTCAAGAATCGAACATTCACCTCTTACATCTCTTAGCATCTCTTACATCTCTTAGCAGGTGGGCTCTTTACCACTAGCTTCCACTGGGGAAGCCCACATAATTAGTGATCAATAATAATTTTACCCTCCTCTTTCTAAATAAAGGTACTGTGTTTCCTTTGTAAAGCTCTTGCAGATTATTTTTATTATAAATATCATTATAAAGTAATAAAATAGGGACTTTTCAGGACCTGAAATCTGCCCTACTGTCAAAAACATTCAGATATTCTGGTTATACTCCTCTAGTATAATTTTTTCTAAACACAAGTTATTTCAAAGTAGTAATTTTTTCCCCACTATACTATATGTTTGTAGTATAGTGAGTGCTGAGGAATTTATGATTTTGAACTGTGGTATTGGAGAAGATTCTAGAGAGTCCCTTGGACTGTAGGGAGAACAAACCAGTCCATCCTAAAGGAAATCAGTCCTGAATATTCATTGAGAGGACTGATGCTGAAGCTGAAGCTCCAATACTTTGGCCACCTGATGCAAAGAGCAGACTCATCAGAAAAAATCCTGATGCTGGGAAAGATTGAAGGCAGGAGGAGAAGGGGGGAACAGAGGATGAGATGGTTGGATGGCATCATTGACTCAATGTTTAAACTTGATGAGTTTGAGCAAGCTCTGGGAGCTGGTGATGGACAGGGAAGGCTGGCATGCTGCAGTCCATGGGGTTGCAAAGAGTTGGACGTGACTGAGTGAACTGAACTGATATGATATGTTTATGCTTGCAGCCCTCACTTTGTCATGACTCCTGGTAGCCAGGTACTCATGTGTTGATTGTCCCTTCCCATTAGGACACTGGACTTGGCCACCTGACTTACTTTGGCCAAAGAGACATTAGCAAACATGTGGCAAACAGAAGACTAATACATGAACACATTGGAGCTTGATATTTTGAAATGATGCCGCTCCAAATGAGAACACTTGGAATAGCTTCATCAAGCATGAGAGACTAGATGGAGAAAGAACACAACTAAGTCCAGTCCCCAATAACCCTTCAGCCAGAAACAGCTGTTTATGTGAGTCCAGGTGGGATTATCAGAAGACCTAGATTATAAGAAATGATAAATTATCATACTTTTACATTAGTAAGTTTGGGGATCTTATTTTACTCAGCCACAGAAGACAGATGTATTCACACAGACTTTTTATATGTTGTTGTTACTGTTGTTACTGTTTTTCAGTAGCTCAGTTCTGTCCAACTGTTTGTGACCCCATGAACTATAGCACATCAGACTACCTTGTCCTTTAACTTATGTCCATTGAGTAGATGATGCCATTCAACCATGTGATATTCTGTCACCCCTTCTCCTCTTACCCTCAATCTTTTCCAGCAGCAGGATCTTTTCAAATGAGTCAGCTCATTGTATCAGGTGATCAAAGTGTTGGAACTTCAGAATCAGCATCAGTCCTTCTAATGAATATTAGTATTGATTTCCTTTAGGATGGATTGGTTTGATCTCCTTGCTGTCCAAGGGGTTCTCAAAAGTCTTCTGCAGCCCCACATTTGGAAAGAATCAATCCTTTGGCACTCAGCTTTCTTTGCGGTACAACTCTCACATCTATACATGACTATTGGAAAAACCATAGCTTTGACTCTACAGATCTTTGTCAACACAGTAATGTTTCTACTTTTTAATATGCTGTCTAGGCATGTCATGGCTTTTCTTCCAAAGAGCAAACATCTTTCAATTTCAAGGCTGCAGTCACTGTCCACAGTAATTCTGGAGCCCAAGAAAATGAAGTCTGTCACTGTTTCTGTATTTTCCCCATCTCTCTGCCATGAAGTGATGGGACCAGATGCCATGATCTTAGTTTTGTGAATGTTCCGTTTTAAGCCAGCCTTTTCACTTTCCTCTTTCATCCTCATCAAGAAGCTCTTTAGTTCCTCTTCACTTTCTGTCATTAGAGTGGTATCATCTTGCGTATGTGAGGTTGTTGATATTTCTCCCAGAAATTTTGATTTCAGATTGTGAGTCATCCAACCCACTGTTTCACATGAGGTACTGTGCATATAAGTTAAGTAAGCAAGGTGACAATACTCTTCCTAATTTGGAACCAGCCCATTGTTCCATGTCTGATTCTAACTGTTGCTTCTTGAAATGCATTGAAGTTTCTCAGGAGGCAGGTAAGGTGGTCTGGTATTCCCATCTCTTTAAGAATTTTCCACACTTTATTGTGATCCACACAGTTAAAGGCTTTAGCATAGACAATGAAGTAGAAGTAGATGTTTTTCTGGAATTCCTTTGCTTTTTCTATGATTCAACGGATGTTAGCAATTAGATCTCTTCTTCCTCTGCCTTTTCTACCAGCTTGTACATCTGGAAATTTTCCAGTTCATGAACTTTTGAAGCCTAACTTGAAAGATTTTGAGCATTATTTTGCTAGCATGTGAAACGAATGCAATTGTGTGGTAGTTTTAACATTCTTTGGTATTTCACTTCTTTGGAATTGGAACGAAAACTGACCTTTTTCCAGTCCTGAGGCCACTGTTGAATTTACTAAATTTGCTGGCATATTGAATGCAGCACTTTCACAGCATCATCTTTTAGGATTTGAAATAGATCAGCTGGAATTCCATCACCTCTTCTAGCTTTGTTCATAACAATGCTTCCTAAGGCCCACTTGGCTTCACACTTCAGGATGTCTGGCTCTAGGTGAGTGATAACACCATCTTGGTTATCCAGGTCATGAAAACATTTTTGTATAGTATTTTTTTTGTGTATTCTTGCCAACTCTTCTTGATACTTTTTGCTGCTGTTAGGTGTATACCATTTTTGTCCTTTATTGTGCTCATCTTAATGAAACGTTCCCCCTGATAACTCTAATTTTCTTGAAGAGATCTCTTATCTTTTCCATTCTACTGTTTTTCTTCTATTTCTTTTTATTCATCACTTAGGAAGGCTTCTTATCTCTCCTTGATATTCTTTGGAACTCTGCACTCAGATGAGTATATTTTCCCTTTTCTCCTTTGCCTTTTGCATCTCTTCTTTTCTCATCTATTTGTAAGACCTCCTTAGGCAACCATTTTGCCTTGTATTTTTTTCCTCCTTGAGGATGGTATTGGTTACTACCTCCTGTACAATGTTACAAACCTCTGCCTATAGTTCTTCAGGCACTCTGTTTATTAGACCTAATACCCTGAATCTATTTGTAACTTCCATTGTATAATTGTAAGGGACTTGATTTAGGTCATACCTGGACAGCCTAGCAGTTCTCCCTACTTCCTTCAATTTAAGCCTGAATTTTGCAGTAAGGAGCTCATGATATGAGCCAGTCAGATCCCAGTCTTGTTTTTGTTAACTGCATGGAACTTCTCCATCTTTGGTTACACAAAATATAATCAATATAAATTGGTATTTACCATATTCTTATATTGTATGATATATATATATATTAATTGAAATCAAAGCAAGATAAGCTTTACTTTTCTCCTTGTATGTAGACATAAACATAGCAAAAACTTACTCAATATTTTGTCTGACAGAAGAAATTAGAGGAAATAATAAATTATTAAATTTGTGCACTGTGTAAGCTTTGACTAGTGGCAATGCTTTTGTAAGTGGCATTAGGAGTCTATCCATATGATAAGACATCTTAAATGATAGAAAAAACGTATTATAATAAATTTTAAGTACTTTGTATTTCAATTTCAGGAACTTTAGTGAAAGTTAAAATGCAAAGATGGAGGGATAGAAAAAGACTGCTATTGTCATTATTGTTAAATTTTTAAGAAGCAAATAAATGAGCAACCAATTGTACAATTCCTCAGACTATTTCCTGTTTTCAAAAAGTCCTCCTTTCGTTGAAGAGAAGCATAATATTTTGTCACCACAAAATATGCCTCTTTGGCATACTGATTATTTTTAAGAAACAGCACACAGGTGAAGTTCTGAAAACTGAGTAGAAAGTATCCATTTGAATGAGATATTTGCATTTATAAAGAAAATCTCCATTTGTAGTTTATCTCCTCCCTTTGACTCAAGAAGAGAAGATGACTCTAGAAATGTTTGGTCAATGGAGAATACAGTGATAAATTTGCATAACAACTTCACCCTTGTTTATTGTATTTTTCCAGGTCACCTGCTATAACTGGCCTCATCCTTCACACTACCTCTCCAAATCTTTTTCAATTGGTTTTAATGTATTTCTTTTTACTGAAGGATAATTGCTTTACATAATTTTGCTCTTTTCTGTCAAAACTCAACATGAATCAGCCATAGGTATAAATATATACCATCCCTTTTGAACCTTCCTCCCATCTCCCTCCCCATCCCAACCCTCCAGGCTGACACAGAGCCCCTGCTTCAGTTTCCTGAGACATACAGAAATTCCCATTGGCTGTCTATTTTACATATGGTAATGTTAAGTTTCAATGGTACTCTTTCCATACCTTTCACCCTCTCCTCCCTTCTTCCCATGTCCATAAGTCTGTTCTCTATGTCTGTTTCTCCATTGCTGCCCTGTAAATAAATTCTTTGGTACCATTTTTGTAGATTCCTTATGTATGTATTCAGTTCAGTCGCTTAGTCATGTCTGACTCTGTGACCCCACAAACTGCAGCACTCCAGGCCTCTATGTCCATCAACTGCCGAAGTCTACCCAAACCCATGTCTATTGAGTCGATGATGCCATCAAACCATCTCATCCACAGTCGTCCCTTTCTCCTCCTGCCCTCAATCTTTCCCAGCATCAGGATCTTTTCAAATGAGTCAGCTCTTTGCATCAGGTGGCCAAAGTTTTGGAGTTTCAGCTTCAACATCAGTCTTTCCAATGAACACCCAGGACTGATCTCCTTTAGGATGGACTGGTTGGATCTCCTTGCAGTCCAAGGGCCTCTCAAGAGTCTTCTCCAACACCACAATTCAAAAGCATCAATTCTTCGGCACTCAGCTTTCTTTATACTTCAACTCTCACATCCATACATGACCACTGGAAAAAGCATAGTCTTGACTATATGGACCTTTGTTGGCAAAGTAATGTCTCTGCTTTTTAATAAGCTGTCTATGTTGGTCATAACTTTCCTTCCAAGGAGTAAGCATCTTTTAATTTCATGGCTGCAATCACCATCTGCAGTGATTTTGGAGCCCAGAAAAAATAAAGTCAGCCACTGCTTCTATTGTTTCCCCATCTGTCATAAAGAGATGGGACCAGATGCCATGATCTTAGTTTTCTGAATATTGAGCTTTAAGCCAACTTTTTCACTCTCCTCTTTCACTTTCCTCAAGAGGCTCTTTAGTTCTTTTTCACTATCTGCCATAAGGTTGGTGTCATCCGCATATCTGAGGTTATTGATATTTCTCCCAGCAATTTTAATTCCATCTTGTGCTTCTTCCAGCTCGGCATTTCTCATGATGTACTCTGCATATAAGTTAAATAAGCAGGGTGACAATATACAGCCTTGATGTACTCCTTTTCCTATTTGGAGCCAGTCTATCGTTCCATGTCCAGTTCTAACTGTTGCTTCCTGATCTGCATATAGGTTTCTCAAGAGGCAGGTAAGGTGGTCTGGTATTCACATCTCTTTCAGAATTTTCCACAGTTTATTGTGATCCACACAGTCAAAGGCTTTGGCATATATGTGCTAGAATATATTTATCTTTCTCTTTCTAGCTTACTTCACTCTGTATAATAGGTTTTAGGTTCATCCACCTCATTAGAACTGACTGAAATGCACTCCTTTTTATGGCTGAGTAATTTTCCATTGTGTGCATGTACCATGACTTCTTTATCCATTCTTCTGTCGATGGACATCTAGGTTGTTTCCATGTTCTAGCTATTGTAAATAGTGCTGCAATGAACAATGGTATACATGTGTCTTTTTGAATTTTGGCTTCCTCAGGGTGTAGGCCTAGGAGTTGGATTGCTAGGTCATATGGTGGTTTTATTCCTAGTTTTCTAAGTAATTTCCATATCATCTTCCACAGTGGCTATATCAATTTACATTCCTACCAACAGTGCAAGAGCATTCCCTTTTCTCTACACCCTCTCCAACATTTGCTGTTTATAGACTTTTTGATGATGGCCTTCTGACTGATGTGAGGTGATATCTCATTGTAGCGGTTTTTTTTTAAATATTTATTTATTCTTTAAATTATTATGTATATTTGCCATACATTGACATGAATCCGCCATGGGTATACATGTGTTCTCCTTCCAAAACCCCCTCCCACCCTCTCCCGATTCCATCCCTCTGGGTCATTGTAGTTTTGATTTGCATTTCTTTAATAATGAGCAACATTGAACATTGTTTCATGTGTTTGTTAGCCCTCTGTATGTCTTCATTGAAGAAATGTCTGTTTAAGGCTTTTTCCCACTTTTTGATTGGGTTGTTTGTTTCTCTGGTATTGAGTTGTATGAGCTTCTTGCATATTTTGGAAATTAATCCTTTTTCAGTTGTTTCATTTCTATTATTTTCTCCTATTCTGTGGATTGTCTTTTCAACTTGTTTAAACTATTGATTGCTGCACAAAAGCTTTGAAGTTTAATCAGGTCCCACTTGTCTACTTTTGTTTTTGTTTCTATTCCTATGGGAGATGGGTCACAGAGGATCTTACTTTGATATATGTAATCGAGTGTTCTGCCAATGTTTTTCTCTAAGAGTTTTATAGTTTCTGATCTTACAATGAGGTCTTTAATCCATTTTGAGTTTATCTTTGTGTATGGTGTTAGGAAGTATTGTAGTTTCATTCTTTTACATGTACCTGTCCAGTGTTCCCCACACCATTTACTGAAAAGACTATCTTTGCCCCATTATATATTCAGCCCTCCTTTGTCAAAAGTAGGGTAGCCATAGGTGCATGCGTTTATTTCTGGGCTTTCTATCTTGTTCCATTGGTCTATATTTCTGTTTTCGTGTCAGTACCATAGTGTCTTGATGACTGTAGCTTTGTAGTATAATCTGAAGTCAAGAAGGTTGATTACCCCAGCTCCATTCATCTTTCTCAAGACTGCTTTGACTCTTCAGGGTCTTTTGTGTTCTCATATAAATTGTGAAATCCTGTGACCCAAGCAACTGCATTACCTCTACATCTCGCCCTCACAGGGGCAAAGCCATGTTCTCCAGGCCTGCCTCAGGAGCAAACTCCAGTGGACAACCCACATGTAGAAGTGGAAATAAAACCACAATTGAAACCTAGCCACAGTGTGTCTAAGGAAAAAGACCCAAAATCTTCCCACCAGCTGAACATGCTTCAGATTAAATCCACAGGATCAGCTAGGCAGACTGTTTGTCTATGGAATATATAAAAGGCCATTTAGAGCTCCCATTAAATAAAACACACTCGGTCTGATAGCTGTGGACATTGGAGGCAAGAACACACAGGAGTAGGACCAGATTAGAATATGAGCAGCCCCCATGGCAAGTTCAGAGATCAGCACAGTGTTGAGGGGCATCCTAGGGAGGTGAGGTGGACTATGACTTAAAACAGGGGAAAGGATTCTGATAGTAATGACTCAAGAAAAACATTTATTATTCTTATGTTTTGACTTGCTCTGTAGATTCTTTTGTTTTTTCCCCTCCCCCCCTTCTATGTAGTTGTCAATTTTATTGGCTTTATAAAATCCAATTAAGCTTTTGAGCTTTTTCCCCCCTTTTTATATTTTTAATTTTTAAACCTATTATTATTTCTACATTTACTCCTTTGCTTGCTTTTCCTACTGTTCTTTTCCTCTTGCAGTTGATCTTTAACATATATAAATCTTCTTTACCTACCTCGATTTAACTTTGCATATCTATTCTTTCTTTCTTTTTTTCTGTCCTTCCCTCTCAACTTACGTGTTAGTTTTATTTTCGTTGCTTTATTCCGCAATTGGCACCTTGCTTTAGTTTTGTTTTTTAGTTGTGCTTTAGTTAGTTTTGTTCTTAACTGTTAAATATAATTTTGATTTCCTTTATTCATGTTTCAATCTACTGTATTTTATTTTTGTTGGACTGTTTTGACTTTGCTCATGGGTATATACGTATATGTGTATATTCCATTATTTTAATTATTATTTGCCTGATTTTGTAATTGCCTTTTGTCTGGGGCTCATCTTTGGTTTCTTATTTTTGGATATTTGCTTTAATCTCACTTAATGACCTAACAAACCACTTGTGGAATCTTCGTTCCTGACCAGAGATCAAGCCCTGAGCCTTTGGAGTAGGAGAAGACTCCAAGTCCCTAGACTACCAGAGAACTAACCCTAGGGAATACCAAATAGTGAGAACTCACACAAACAAAACCACTTGAATATGAGGCCTAATATCTTTTTATTTTCCATTTATTATCTTTTAATTTGACTATAATTACTTTGTCCTCAAAGGTCCGTCTAGTCAAGGCTATGGTTTTCCCAGTAGTCATGTATGGATATGAGAGTCGGACTATAAAGAAAGCTGAGCACTGAAGAACTGATGCTTTTGAACTGTGGTGTTGGAGAATACTCTTGAGAGATCCTTGGACTGCAAGGAGATGCAACCATTTCGTCCTAAAGGAGATCAGTTCTGGGTGTCCATTGAAAGGACTGATGTTGAAGCTGAAACTCCAGTATTTGGCCACCTGATGAGAAGAGCTGATTCATTTGAAAAGGTCCTGATGCTGGGAAAGATTGAGGGCAGGAGGAGAAGGGGACGACTGTGGATGAGATGGTTGGATGGCATCACCAACTCAATGGACATGGTTTTGGGTAGACTCTGGCCATTGGTGATGGACAGGGAGGCCTGGCATGCTGTGGTTTATGGGGTCACAAAGAGTTGGACATGACCGAGCAACTGAACTGAACTGAAAATTACTTTGTAATGTGTTAGTTTCAGCTATACAAAAAAGTGAATCAACTGTATGAATACATATATATATCCCTTCTTTGCTAGACCTCCTTTCCACCTCCTCTCCACCCACACCTCTAGGTCATCACAGAGAACCAAGCAGAGCTCCCTGTGCTATTCAGCAGCTTCCCATTGGGCATCTATTTCAGACATGGTAGATTCCATATATCAGAGCTACTCTCCCAACTCATTCCACCCTACCCTTCCACCCTGTGTGCAAATGTCTTTTCTCTATGTCTGTATCCTTATTCTGGCCCCTTACAGATGAAATAAGTTCATCTGTACCATTTTTCTAGATTCCATATATATATACATTAGCATATGTACAATATTTGTTTTCTCTTTCTGATTTATTCACACTGTATGACAGACTCTAGGTACATCAATATCACTACAAATGACCTAATTTTATTCCTTTTATGGCTAAGTAATATTCCATTATATATATGTATCACATCTTCTTTGTCCATTCATCTGTCTATGGACATGTAGGTTGCTTTCATGTTCTGACTGTTGTAAATAGTGTTTCAGTGAACACTGGGGTCCCCAGCATCTTTTGTCATTAGTTTTAGTTGATATTTAAGGTAATGGCTTGGGCCATTTCATGAAGTTATTTTTCCTGAGTTCCTTCTATGTTTACAAGGGATATATACACATTATTAAACTTCTTTTAATTTAGTTTCATTTTTCTTTTTTTCCTTTTTTTTTCAATCTTCTGCAATTTTGTTGCTGTGGCTGTGTTGCTGCTTGTTTGTTTTGCTGTTAATCTGTGGCTTTACAGGAGCTCATCAGCCAAGAAAAAAGCCTCTGACAAGCATAGACAGCATATTAAAAAGCAGAAATATTACTTTGCCAACAAATGTCCATATACTCATAGCTATGGTTTTTCCAGTAGTCATGTATGGATGTGAGAGTTGAATCTTAAAGAAGGCTGAGTGCTGAAGAATTGACATTTTTGAACTGTGGTGCTGGAGAAGACTCTTGAGAGTCCCTTGGACTGCAAAAAGTTCAAATCAATCAATCCAAAAGGAAATCAACCCTGAATATTCATTAGGAGGACTGATGTTGAAACTGGAGGTCCAAGACTTTGGCTAACTGATGTGAAAAGCCAACTCGTTAGAAAATACCCTGATGCTGGGAAAGATTGAAGGCAGGAGGAGAGGGGATGATGCAGGACGACATGGTTTGAATGGCATAACTGACTCAAAGGATATGAGTTTGAGCAAGCTCCAGGAAATGGTGAAGGACAGGGAAGGCTGGGGTGCTGAAGTCCATGGACCTGCAAAGAGTTGGACATGACTGAGTGGCTGAGCAACAAAATCAGCCTAGAACCTAGAAGGATAAAAGAAAAAAAAATTTTTTCCAGTTTGACAACAAATGGAGGGACTTTTAGAGACACCATATTTTCTGTGGAGACTACAGACAGGATCTTAGAAAACTGGCAGAAGCTGATGAAGGTTAAGAATTCTTATGAAAGTCTGATTTCCTGGATCTTATTTTATGGTTCCTAGTCAAACTAGTAATGCCAAGAATCACCTTTTGTACAACAGTACCAAATTGAATAGCAGAGACAGAGTTTTAAGTGAAATAGAAAAGAATAGCTTTATTGCTTTCCCAGACAGAAGGGGACACCATTTGCTTATGCTCTCAAAATTGTGTTACAACCTGGGTGGTGTGGGGCGTGTGCTTGTGAGGAGTTTTATAATCAAGGAACAGGGTTGCTGATAATGGTCAGGGTGCCTGCAGGGCCTGCATTCCTTCAGTCCAAAATTATCTGGCATCAAATAGTTTCATAGTGGGCTCCTGTTTTCCTTGAAGTTATTGAACTGTGACCCTCTCTCTGGAATGAAGAATGCTTCATTAAGTATTTAGCTTCTTCCATTTGGTGGAGGTTTTAGTTCTCCATAATAGCTCAAAGATATTGTTATGTGTATCCCTAGAGGAGGAAACAGGGTCCTGCCCTAAGTCTGCACTCTTGTTTCTTAACTGTTCTTCCCTTGTCTCTGTATCCCTACCTTCCCTAATTAGCAACTGTTAAAAACTGCTCTTTGGAACTTGGGGAAGGTCTTGGAGGCTGAATGAAACCTATTTTCTACAAATAAGAAACAAGGGAAACATAGACTTTTGTGCCCAGGAGCCCTAGATGGGTCCTGATCCTTTCAAGAGGAAGGTAAAATTTTCTTGTTCCTTCCATTTCAAATTTGAACTATCAGAGACAATATTTGTGAGAGTTAGTTCCTTGAGTAAAAATTTGTTGTGAGTTCTCTTATTTTCTATTCATCCTTTTTATCCCAGAGATAGTTATTATTTTCTTTTGTTTTGGTCATTTGTTATAAGAAGGGGAATCATAGTTGTAATGAAATTTTCCTTTCATCTTGTTCTTTATCATCATATTGTGACTTTGTAGTGAGAATAGCCTGTCTGGTCTTTGGCAGCTGAATGATGCATGTAGAGGAAAGCATCTGTAGACAGCCAAATATGTTGTGGATCTGAGGAGTGGCAATCTGTTTGCCCTACCATCCAAGCTCTCAGTAGAGTTTGTCATGGACTATCCTGGTACAAATAGGGCCTTTTTTTGTCTCAACTTTCATTGTCTTGTCACTGTTAGAGATATCTCATTCCATAAAAATCTTCCTAGTGTCACAGTTTTCAGGTCTGTGACTGAGAGTATTTAATATTTTTTTGAGAAATCAGATACATTGTTTTAACTACAATGTTCTAATCTCTTGTGGCACTAAAATTTTGGGGTTTTTTTTTTTTTGGCAAACTGAATGTAAGTTTTCTGGATCTTGTGAAGACTGCATGTTTTGCATTCTTTTGGAATGCCTCATGTGCCCAAGGTTAAGTCATGAAAAGACGGAGTGATTTGAGTGACCACTGAGATAAAAGTACTTAGAGGGTTTTCATCCAAAACAACTGTCTTATTGGTACCTATATGGAAAGAGAAAACTTGAAAAAATGACACTAAAGAGTAAGGTGACTAGCTTCAGGGACTTCCCTAAAAGACTACATTAAAAAGTTCTTTTTGACTCCACTTTCAGAAGATGCTATAAAATTTAGAGAAGAGTTAAAAGATAAGTGGTAATTCACAGCTTCCACTCATGGGAAATTTGATAAAGGCTTTCCACCCCTGATTATACTATAATTTTTGGGAACTCCTTACCTCCACCCCACCTCCCTCAGAAGACATAGATGACTGGATTTTTTCATAGATCCTCCTGAAAGTGATCAGCTGAAGGCTAATATTCAGGGACTCATAAAAAAAAGTAGTAAAGGTTTTGTCCTCTAAGATGAACTCTATATGTTTGATTTATGCATTTAGAAAGAAAACTTTCATTACAGAAGAGTGGATAAAGAATATGTGGTACATATACATGAAGGAATACTACTCAGGAAGTAAAAAGAACAAAATAACGCCATTGGCAGCAACATGCATGGGCCTAGAGATTGTCATATTGACTTAAGTAAATCATAAAGAGAAAGAGAAACATTGTATGATGTCCTTTATATATGGAATCTAAAAACAAATTATATGAATGAACATTTTTTTCCAAAACAGAAAAAGACTCACAGACTTGGAGAACAAATTTATGGTTGCCATGGGGGAAGAATGAGGGGAAGGGATGGTTAGGGAGCTTGGAATAAATATTTACCTATCACTATATTTAAAATGAATAACCAGCAAATACCTATTTTATAGCACAGGGAACTCCACACAGTGTTATGTGGCAGCCTGGATGGGTGGGGTATTTGGAGGAGAATAGATACATGTATATGGATGTCTGAGTCTCTTTGCTGTCCACCTTAAACTATCATAACATTGTTAATGAAACATGCATCTGTGCATGCTCAGTCATGCCAACTCTTTTGAGACCCTATGGACTTCAACCTGCCAGGCTCCTCTGTCCATAGAATTTTTCAGGCAATAATACTGGAGTGGGTTGCCATTTTATCCTTCAGGGAATCTTTCTGACTTAGGGATTGAACCAATGTCTCCTGCATCTTCTTCATTGGCAGATAGATTCGTTGCCATTGAAAGTATTCCCAGGTGGTGTCAATGGTAAAGAATCTTCTTCTCAATGCAGGAGACACAGAGATGTGTTTAAAAAAAAAAGACTCTAAAGTTTTAGAACATATAAATCTTTTGATTTACATTATATTACATTGCATCTTAGTTAAAAATCTCCCTTATTTGATAAAGGAATAAATTTAAAATTAAACATTAAAGAAAGTATAGTTGTATAGACTGACCACCCTTTTGAAACACTTTAGCCTTTGAGAAATCTGTATGCAACTCAAGAAGCAATGGTTAGAGCTGGACATGGAACAACAGACTGGTTCCAAATAGGGTAAGAAGTACATCAAGGCTGTATATTGTCACCCTACTTATTTAACTTATATGCAGAGTACATCATGAGAAATGCTGGACTGGATGAAGCACAAGGTGGAATCAAGATTGTCTAGGAGAAATATTAATAACCTCAGATATGCAGATGACACTACACTTATGGCAGGAAGCAAAGAAGAGCTGAAAAGCCTCTTGATGAAAGTGAAAGAGGAGAGTGAATAAGTTGGCTTAAAACTCAACATTCAGAGAACTAAGATCATGATATCTGGTCCCATTACTTCATGGCAAATAGATTGGGAAGCAGTGGAAACAGTGGCAGACTGTATTGCCTTGGGCTCCAAAAATCACTGCAGATGGTGACTGCAGCCATGAAAATAAAAGATGCTTTCTCCTTGGAAGAAAAGCTATGACTAATCTAGACAGCATATTAAAAAGCAAAGGCATCCCTTTGCCAACAAAAGTCCATCTATTCCAGGCTATTGTTTTCACAGTAGTCATGTGTGGATATGAGTTGGACTATAAAGAAAGCTGAGCACAGAAGAATTGATGCTTTTGAACTGTGGTGTTGGAGAAGACTCTTGAGAGTCCCTTGGACTGCAAGGAGATCTATCCAGTCCATTGTAAAGGAAATCAGTCCTGACTATTCATTGGAAAGACTGAAGCTGAAACTCCAATACTTTGGCCACCTGATTCGAAGAACTGATTCACTGGAAAAGACCCTGATTCTGGAAAAGATTGAAGGCAGGAGGAGAAGGAGATGACAGAGGATGAGGTGGATGGATGGTGTCACCAACTCAGTGGGCATTAGTTTGAGTAAACTCCAGGAGTTGGTGATGGACAGAGCGGCCTGGTGTGCTGTAGTCCAAGGGGTCACAAGGAGTCGGACACGACTGAGCAACTGAACCTGAACTGAAGTGAGCCTTTGAAATCCTCAATTTTTCCAGGATTTGGAAGCAACTACCTTTGTCATGTAAATCTCTACAAAACCAGAAATGCAGTTCTTAGAGCAATCCAACATCCTCCTATCCTTTCCAATCCATAAACCTTGCCAATTCATCTCAAAATGCTTATAGGTTAATGTCAAAGATCAAAACATTGAAAATAGGCCCGTTATGCACATAAGAAGTAAAAAGTTCAATAGTAATTACTGTAGATCATTGACAATAGGCAAAAATACCCCTAAACCACTGCATCTTTGTGATTTTCTATTTCTATCTTCTCCAGGATCCAAGAGGTAGTCTTTTAAATGCAAATTTTAGGGAGAATATTTTCACTAGAAAAAGAAAAATGTACTTTGGAAATTGCACTAATGAAAAATCTTTAATGTTTTCTTTACAAATATTAGTAAAAAGCTTTACCTCTAAAAGTAGTGAATTTAGCAACTCAATGGCCAAAAAAATAAATAATCCGAATCTTCTTTAATAAGCTACTGAGATTTGTATTACTGTGTTAGACTCATAGCTACAATTTTAGAATGATAGTTACAATGTTTCTCTCTGCACCTGTCAGTATGCTTATGTGTGTCTACATGTGCATGCTGTATTTGTATGCTATTACTCTACTTCTGGATGGTATTGCCAAAATTAATTTGTAAAAGAGCTCTGTTTAATCTAGTTGAAGGAAAAGCACTTGCAAGTATTGGGTAGTCTAAAACTCACAAATATAAAGAATTAACCCAAATGTTTCCCAAGTTCATGTGATCTGGGATAATCTTTGGTACAAAATATGGTTGAAGTTTGTTTATTTAATTAAACTAGTCATGACTTCAGAGTTACTTACACAAAATAGGCATGACTTTAGTTATCTCTAATACAGATAAACAACTTTTATTCAACCTGTGTTTGCTATTTAAATTTAAATTATCTTTATTATAAAATTCATCAGCAAGGAAAATAGATTGAGATAATGGCTGGCTTCATTTAATGTTTCATGATGTTTTCATGTGTAGTCTAAACACAGTTGTTAAGAACATGTGATTTAGATAGATGTAACAGGGATAAGAATTTTACAGTGAACTTTTCACCAACAATTATGCTTTATGTTGTGTCTGCTTAAAAAAAGATTTTCAGATTTTTTTGGTAACTTCCACTATTAGTTTTGTTAAGTTAAATAATGTAAATTAATTGAATATACATTAATAAATCATTTCTAAATAAGATGTATTTCTTATTTCTAAATAAACTCCCTTGGACTGCAAGATCAAACCAGTCAATCCTAAAGGGAATCAATCCTGAATATTCATTGGAAGGACCTATGCTGAAACTGAAGCTCCAATACTTTCAACACCTCCTGTGAAGAACTGTCTCCTTAGAAAAGATTTAAGGCAGAAGGAGAAGGGGATGACAGAGAATGAGATGACTGGATGGCATCATCAACTCAATGGATATGAGTCTGAGCAAGCTCCAGTATTTGGTGATGGATAAGTAAGCCTGGCGTGCTGCTATCCATGGGTTGCAAAGAGTCAGACATGACTGAGCGACTGAACTGAACTGAACTCTAAATAAGATAAAATACTGAACATTAATTAGTGATTATATATTTACCTACCTTTACTCCTATTACAGAGGAAATAAACATATTTGGGTTTGTTTGTAAACATGTTTTGGCCACACTGATTATATTATTTAAAAAGGGCATGTGCATGCATGAACTAAGTTGCTTCAATGGTATCTGACTCTTTGCAACCCAATGGACTGAAGCCTGCCATTCTCCTCTGTCCACCAGGATTCTTCAGGCAAGCATAATGCAATGGGTTGCCATGTTCTCCTCCATGACATCTTCCTCACCCAGGGATAGGACCTACATCTCTTAAGTCTTCTGCTTTGGCAGGTGGTTCTTTACCACTTGTGCCACCTAGGACTCCCCAAATGTTAACCACTCAGTTTTGTCTGACTCTTTGATACTCTATGGGCTGTAGCCTGCCAGGCTCCTCTTCTGTCTATGGAATTGTCCAGGCAAGAATACTTAAGTTGCCATGCCCTTCTCCAGGGGATCTTACCAAGCCAGGGACTGAACCAAAGTCTCCTTCTTTACAGTTAGATTCTTTACCTCTTAGGCACCAGGGAAGTCCAAAAAGGGCACATGCTTCTATATGCTACTAAATACATTCATAAATATTGCCAGTCTACAGAATGTTGGCCTAATATACAGTTCGCATTGTTTACTTCTTAGCTTTCCCTAGAAATTAAAGTTTCTAAGGGTTATGAACTCTAAAATATGTAATTAAAATTATGAGAATTAGTAAGGGAAATAACTATCTGTGCAAAAAACTAGGATGTGGTTTTTTTTTTTTTTTTTTTTTTTTTTTGGTTAGAGAAGACATGAGATACATAGAAGCATTTTTGCTGAGGAAAATGAAAGTGATTTTTTCCTAAAGTAAAACTGGCTATTTCAGAGTGGGAAAGAGAAAAATAAAGAACAAACTAAATTTAGAAATTTAAAAAGAAAGAGAATAAGAGAGAGAGAGACTTTTATGTTGTTTAATCAAGTTGGCTAAAATTGAATTATTGTAAGGGTTTTTAAACTAAAGTTTAATATCAATAGTGTACTTATGCAAAATTGGAACTCAATTTTCTTTCAATCTCTAAATAGACATAATTTGTTGTATGCTTTGTTTGCTCTGGTAAAAAACTGTAAAAGAATTTTATTTGTCTTTTACTTAATCTTCTTAAGAAAATGATTAGATGTTTTCAAAACAATTTTCTAAGCTTTATGTTGTCTTAATCAGATCTTTGATTAGTTAAGAAAACTAAATATTCTCATTATTAAAAAAGCTAAGTTTACTATATAGTCTTCTGTATTTGTCTTTGAGATCTTTCATTGACACATTGGCTAAATAGATAACTAAATATCGTTTCATAATAATTCTTGATTCTTGTTTAGTCAAGTGTCCAAACTATTTTTTTTCAAACTTTTAAAAATTAAATTGGTAATAAAATCTCTTTTTACATTTTTTTAATTTAAAATTGGAGTATAGCTGTTAAAAATGTTGCAGTAGTGTCAAGTAGAAGACAAATGATTCAATTATACATATACATGTATCTCTTCTTTTCTAAAATTTTTCCCATTTAGGTTGTGCTATACAGTGGATTCTTGATGGTTATCCATTTTAAATATAGTGATAAATACATGGCAAACTCCATAACTATTCTGACAGGTGTGATGTTATATCTCATGGCAGTTTTGATTTGATTTTTCTCTAATCATTAGTGATGTGAGCATCTTTTCATGTGCCTCTTGGTCATATGTATGTCTTCTTTGGAGAAAAGTTTATTTATCTATTCTGCCTATTTTTTTATTGAGTTTTTTTTTTTTGTTTGTTTGTTTTGTTTTGGTGACATTAAACTACATGAGCTGTTTGTAAATTTTGGGTACTATCCCCTTTTTAGTTCCAATAAGCTATGGACAATTCTTAAAGAGATAGTAATGCCAGACCATTTTACTTGCTTCCTGAGAAATCTGTATGCAGGTCAGGAAGCAACAGTTATAACCAGATGTGGAAAAATGAACTGGTTCCAAATTGGGAAAGAATAAAGTCAAGGCTGTATATTGTCACCCTGATTGTTTAACTTATAAGCAGAGTACAGTCTGTGAAATACTTGGGTGGATGAAGCACAAGCTGGAATCAAGATTGCCAGGAGAAATATCAATAACCTCAGATACACAGATGACACCATGCTTATGACAGAAAGTGAAGAACTAAAGAGCCTCTTGAAAAAGTGAAAGAGAAGAGTGAAAAATTTGGCTTAAAATCCAATATTCAAAAAATTAAGATCATGACATCTGGTCCCATCACTTCATGGCAAATAGATGGGAAAATAATGGAAACAGTGGGAGACTTTATTTTTTGTGGCTCCAAAATCATTGCAGATGTTGACTGCAGCCATGAAATTAAAAGATGCTTGTTCCTTGAAAGGGCTTCCCTGATAGCTCAGTTGGTAAAGAATCCACCTGCAATGCAGGAGACCCTATGACCAACCTCGACAACATATTAAAAAGCAGAGATATTACTTTGCCAACAAAGGTCAATCTAGTCAAAGCTATGGTTTTTCAAGTAGTTATGTATTGATGTGAGAGTTGAACTATAAAGAAGGTTGAGCACCAAAGAATTGATGCTTTTGAACTGTGGTGTTGGAGAAGACTCTTGAGAGTCCCTTGGACTGCAAGGAGATCCTGCCAGTCCATCCTAAAGGAGATCAGTTCTGAATATTCTTTGGAGGGACTGATACTAAAGCTGAAGCTCCAATAGTGTGGCCACCTGATGCAATGAATTGACTCATTGGAAAAGACCATGATGCTGGGAAAGATGAAGGCGAGTGGAGAAAGGGACAACAGAGGATGCGATGATTGGATGCCATCACCTACTCAATGGACATAAGTTTGAGGAAACTCTGGGAGTTGGTAATAGACAGAGAAGCCTGGCATGCTGCAGTCCATGGGGCAACAAAGAGTCGGACAGGACTGGTGACTGAACTGACTGACTGAATCCCTTGTTGGTCACATTATTTGCAAATGTTTTTTTCCTGATCTGTTCTTGTTTTTGTTTTTTCCCTTGTTTATTTTCATTTCATTTTATTTATTTTGCCGTGGAAAAGCTTTTGAATTTAATTATATGTCCCATTCAAACTGGTGGACTATGGATCAGTGGACCAGTGCACAGGAAAGCCTGGCATGCTGCAATCCTTGGGTTCCCAAAGCCCTGGACATGACTGAATGACTGAACTGACTGATATGCCCCCCCCCTTTTTTTTGCTTTTATTTACCTTACTCTGGGATATGGATCAAAAAACATACTACTGAAATTTTTGAAGAGTGTTTTCTGTGTGTTTTCCTCCAAGAGTTTTATAATATCTGGTCACACATTTAGGTTTTTAATCCTTTTTGAGCTTTTCGTATTGTATGGTGTTTAAAAAGTCCTAATTTCATTGTTTTTTTGTAACCAATTTCCCAGTAAAATTTATTGAAGATACTGTCTTCCCCCACTGTGTAATATTGCCTCCTTTGTTGCAGATTAATTGACCATACGTGCGTGGAATTATTTCTGGGCTTTCTATCTTGTTCTCTTGATTTATATTTCTGCTTTTGTGCTGGTACCATAGTGTTCTGATGAGAATATTTTTGTAGTACAGTCTAATGTCAGGGAGTCTGCTTCTTCTAGCACTGTAAATAAAGTCTTTTTGGCCTGGAATCAACCTCAGAATTTTCCAAATGGCCCTTGCAACACCTAAAAAGATTTGTGCTTTCTTTTCATTAAAGAGAACTATTAAACTAATCAGGCTTATTTGTACGTTAAGTTACATGGATAGCCTTGGCAAATGAGAAGTAATACTAAGTCTTCTTTATCTTGTATTTGCATAGGTATATAAATGTTTCAGAAATTGTATGAAATTCCTAAAATTCTGATATGCCCTGGTGTAATGTTGATCAGTCATATTTGTAATTATTATCTTACAATGTTGTGTGTCATGGGAATAAGTAACTTCTGTATTAGCTGCATTGTAGTGAACTCTCACTAAATTTTTAATCATGGCCATTTTAAATCTTTCATCATTTCCAGTTGTTATTTTCCTCTGATGTTTTTGCAAAAATGTTCCTGCAAAAATGTTTTATCTTCAAGGAATTTCATGAAAAGGACTCTAGCAGACACAAGTTTCTGATAATTTTAAGACCATAAGACTGAACTGGTAAAAATTTCTAGAACTGAGGAAAAAATTGGATTCATGAAGGATAAGAATTAATAACATGTGACTTAAATAACTCATTTAATGTTTATGAGTTTTGGTTTGAAACATTGCTGGTTCTACTGTTTTATTTTTCCAGTTTTGTTTCTGCTGATCTGTGGGATAAACAGAAAGCTTACTTGAACACACAATTACATTATTAGATAAATCAATTGCAAAGGATACTTTGACCCTGACACGTTGAAATTTTTACTGGCTGCCTGCAGAATCAGAAACTGGTTTTTAATTTGCTCCAACCATTAACTTTTGTTTTCTTTTATTTACATAAAAGTTTAAAGGAAACTCTGTAATAATATAGGACTAACTTTGGGACCTTAGCTGCATCACCACTTCCTGAAATGAGACACATGTGTTTAACTGAATTTAGCAGTTCTCTGGGTTAAGAGACTGGTTCAGTAAGCTAGGAAAGCTCAGCTTCCCAATTATAAAACTTCTGAGGTACTCTCAAAAACAGGGCATAAGGGAAGCAGGATTTGTCCCCAAAGTGTGCCTCTTTTCATATGGATTATTTTAAGATTCTTAAATATATTTTTTGATTATTTATTTGTTTATGGTTGCATTGGGTCTTTGCTGCTGCATGCAGCCTTTCTCTAGTTGTGGGAGTGGGGCTATTCATCACTGCAGGGCAAGGGCTTCTTGTGGCCTCTCTAAGGCATACAGCATGGGCTCAAGGCTTCAATAGTTGTGGCACATGGGCTTAGTTGCTCAGCAGCATTTGAGATCTTCTTGGACCCAGCCAATTCTGCAAACCAGGCAGAATTGGCTTCATGTTTGCTCTTCCATCATGATAATCTGCTTTCTAGACCAAAGTTTTCTACATTTTATATCTTGAAGTACTTTAGAACATATAAAAACCAGGCATAAGTATCACCTATCTTTAAGTGATATTTATTCCATAATTTTGAAATCTCCTCCCCAGAAATAAACCATTATTTTTTATAATGTTATTTAATTTTTAAACTATTTTAGATTGAAGTATAATCAATTAACAATTTTGTGACAGTTTCAGGTGCACAGAAAAAGGACTCACTCATACATATACATGTATACATTCTCCCTCAGACTCCCCTCCCATCTAGGCTACTACATAACATTGGGCAGAGTTCCCATGCTATATAGTAGGTCCTTGTGGGTTACTCACTTAAAATACAGCAGTATGTACCTGTTGATACCAAACTGTCTAACTACCCCTTCCCCCATCCTTCCCCTCAGCAACCATAAGACTCATTCTCTGTGAGCCTCTGTCTGTACAAACTGTTCTTATCATTTACAAAGCAAATGAACTCACTCTTAAAGCATGTTTTTCCCCTTGATTCAATCTTGTGATAACTCAGAAACTTTCAAAGTAAAGTGTGTTTTATTAAAAATTTTGCTACTTTGCTAATTAATTTCTTATAGATATCCCAAGGATATCTATATCTATATCTATTTATCTATCTATCTATCTATCTATCTATCTATCTATCTATCTATCTATCTATAATATTGTGGGTAAATATTGAGTCTGAAGACTAGAATTCCTGAATATTCTGGACAAGATGTAACATTGCCTGGTTATATGACTTGTAAGCAAGAAATGAATATAATTTTTATTTTAAAACATGGTCTTAGTAATATCTTTGTTTGCTTTAAAAGGTTTTGGAAGAACTAAAGAAGATCACATAGGTGAAGGTGTTAATTGATATTAATGACACCATGTAATTTGGAGTAAAACAATCAGATATCTGCAATTATAACTGAAATTGTCTTTCTTTTTTATTCTTTTTCAAAATTAAGTATTTATTGGGTAAATTGACCTTATAGGAAAAGTTTACACTTGCATTTTCTATTTAGGAGAAACTCGTTTTACAAAAGTGAACATATTTTTATATACTGTTTTTCTCATCGATTATTGTTTACTTTTGGTTATTTTTTGATATTTTTTGATTATTTTTTGATTATTGTTTATTTATTTGTTTGTTTATTAGTTTTGCCATACAATGACATGATATCACCATGGGTTTACATATGCTCCCCCTCCAGAACCCCCCCCCCCCCCCCCCCCCTTTTCCCCCCCCCAGGAAATCTCGATGCACCAGCCCCGAGCATCAATCCTGAGTTGGCAATTGATTACACATATGAAAATTAACATGTTTCAATGTCATTCTCCCATATCATCCCACCCTTGCCCTCATCAACAGAGTCCACGAGTCTGTTATATACATCTGTGTTCCTTATGCTGTCTCGCATGCTGGGTTCTCGTTACTGATTTTCTAAATTCCATATATATGCGTTAGTACACTGTATTGTTGTTTTTCCTTCTGGCTTACTTCACTCTGGATAATGGGCTCCAGTTCTGTCCACCTGAGTAGGATTGATTCAAATGATTTTTTTTTTAATGCTGAGTGATATTCCATTGTGTATATGTACCACAGCTTTCTTATCCATTCATCAGTTGATGGGCATCTAGGTTGCTTCCATGTGCTGGCTATTGTAAACAATGCAGCGATGAACACTGGGGTACAAGTGGCTCTTTCAATTCTGGTTTCCTCTGTGTATATGTCCAGCAGTGGGATTGCTGGGTCATATGGCAGGTCTATTTGCAGTTTTTTAAGGAACCTCCACACTGTTTTCCATAGTGGCTGTACTAGTTTTCAATCCCACCAACAGTGTAAGAGAGTTCCCTTTTATCCACATCCTCTCCAGCATTTATTGCTTGTAGATTTTTGGATTGCAGCCATTCTGACTGGTGTAAAGTGATACCTCATTGTGGTTTTGATTTGCATTTCTCTGATAATGAGTGATGTTGAACATCTTTTCATGTGTTTGTTAGCCATTTTTATGTCTTCTTTGGAGAAATGTCTATAAAGTTCTTTGGCCCACGTTTTCATTGGGTCGTTTATTTTTCTAGAATGGAACTGCAGGAGTTGCTTTTATATTTTTGAGATTAATTGTTTGCCCGTTGCTTCATTGGCTATTCTTTTCTTCCATTCTGAAGGCTGCCTTTTCACCTTGCTTATAGTTTCCTTTGTTGTGCAGAAGGTTTTCATTTTAATTAGGTCCCATTTGTTTATTCGTGTTTTTATTTCCAATATTCTGGGAGGTGGGTCATGTAGGATTCCGCTTTGGTTTATGTCAGAGAGTGTTTTGCCTATGTTATCCTCTAGGAGTTTTATAGATTCTGGTCTTATGCTTAAATCTTTGACCCATTTTGAGTTTATCTTTGTGTATGGTGTTAGAAAGTGTTCTAGTTTCATTCTTTTACAAGTGGCTGTCCAGTTTTCCCAGCACCACTTGTTAAAGAGGTTGTCTTTTCTCCATTGTATATTCTTGCCTCCTTTGTCAAAGATAAGGTGTCCATAGATGCGTGGATTGATCTCTGAGCTTTCTATTTTGTTCCATTGATCTATATTTCTGTCTTTGTGCCAGTACCATACTGTCTTAATGACTGGGGATTTGTAGTATAGCCTAAAGTCAGGTAGGTTGATTCCTCCAGTTCCATTCTTCTTTCTCAAGATTGCTTTGGCTATATGAGGTTTTTTGTATTTCCATACAAATTGAGAATTATTTGTTCTAATTCTCTGAAAAAGACCTCTGGTAGCTTGATAGGAATTGCATTGAATCTATAGATTGCTTTGGGTAGTATACTCATTTTCACTATATTGATTCTTCCAATCCATGAACACGGCACATTTCTCCATCTGTTTGTGTCCTCTTTGATTTCTTTCATCAGTGTTTCATAGTTTTCTATATACAAGTCTTTTGTTTCTTTAGGTAGAAATACTCCGAAGTATGTTATTCTGTTTGTTTCGATGGTGATTGGAATTGTTGCCTTAATTTCTCTTTCTGTTTTCTCATTGTTAGTGTATAGGAATGCCAGGGATTTCTGTGTGTTGATTTTGTATCCTGAAACTTTGCTGTATTCACTGATTAGCTCTAGTAATTTTCTCGTAGAGTCTTTAAGGTTTTCAATATAGAGGATCATGTCATTTGCAAACAGAGAGAGTTTTACTTCTTCTTTTCCAATCTGGATTCCTTTGATTTCTTTATCTGCTCTGATTGCTGTGGCCAAGACTTCCAAAACTATGTTGAAAAGTAGTGGTGAGAGTGGGCACCCTTGTCTTGTTCCTGACTTCAGGGGGAATGCTTTCAGTTTCGCACCATTGAGGATGTTTGCTGTGGGTTTGTCATATATAGCTTTTATGATGTTGAGGTATGTTCCTTCTATTCCTGCTTTTTGGAGGGTTTGTATCATAAATGGATGTTGAATTTGTCAAAGGCTTTCTCTGCATCTATTGAAATAATCATGTAATTTTTATTTTTCAATTTGTTAATGGGGTGTATTACATTGATTGATATGCGAATATTGAAGAATCCTTGCATCCCTGGGATAAAGCCTACTTGATCATGATGTATGATTTTTTTAAGGTGTTGCTGGATTCTATTTGCTAGAATTTTGTTAAGGATGTTTGCATCTTAGTTCATCAGTGATATTGGCCTATAGTTTTCTTTTTTTGTGGCATCTTTGTCGGGTTTTGGAATTAGGGTGATGGTGGCCTCATAGAATGAGTTTGGAAGTTTACCTTCCTCTGCAATTTTCTGGAAGAGTTTGAGTAGAATACGTGTTAGCTCTTCTCTAAATTTTTGGTAGAATTCAGCTGTGAAGCCATCTGGTCCTGGGCTTTTGTTTTTTTGGGAGATTTCTGATTACGGTTTCAATTTCCATGCTTGTGATGGGTCTATTAATATTATCTATCTCTTCCTGGTTTAGTCTTGGAAAGTTGTACTTTTCTAGGAATTTGTCCATTTTATCCAGGTTGCCCAGTTTATTTGCATATAGTTGCTGATAATAGTCTCTTATGATCCTTTGTATTTCTGTGTTTTATGTTGTGATCTCTCCGTTTTCAATTCTAATTCTGTTGATTTGGTTCTTCTCCCTTTGTTTCTTGATGAGTCTGGCTAATGGTTTGTCGATTTTATTTATCTTCTCAAAGAACCAGCTTTTGGCTTGGTTGATTTTTGCTATGGTCTCTTTTGTTTCCTTTGCATTTATTTCTGCCCTGGTCTTTAAGATTTCTTTCCTTCTACTAGACCTGGGCTTCTGCATCTCTTCCATTTCTAGTTGCTTTAGGTGTAAAGTAAGGTTATTTATTTGACTTTTTTCTTGTTTCCTGAGGTGAGCTCATATTGCTATGAACTTTCCCCTTAGCACTGCTTTCACAGTGTCCCATAAGTTTTGGGCTGTTGTGTTTTCATTTTCATTCATTTCTATGCATAACTGAATTTCATTTTTGATTTCTTCTGTGATTTGTTGGTTGTTCAGCAGTGTGTTGTTGAGCCTCCATATGTTGGAAGTTTTGAAAGGTTTTCTCCTGTAGTTGATATCTAATCTCACTGCATTGTGGTCAGAAAAGATGCTTGGAATGATTTCAATATCTTTGAATTTACCAAGACTAGATTTATGGCCCAGGATGTGATCTAACCTGGAGAAGGTCCCGTGTGTGCTTGAGAAAAAGGTGAACTTCCTTGTTTTGGGGTGGAATGACCTATAGATATCAATTAGGTCTAGTTGGTCTATTGTATCATTTAAAGTTTGAATTTCCTTGTTACTTTTCTGTCTAGTTGATCTATCCATTGGTGTGAGTGGTGTATTAAAGTCTCCCACTATTATTGTGTTGTTGTTAATTTCCCCTTTCATACTTGTTAGCATTTGCCTTACATATTGTGGTGCTCCTATGTTGGGTGTATAAATATTTATAATTGTTATTTCATCTTCTTGGATTGATCCTTTGATCATTATGTAATGTCCATCTTTATCTCCTTTCATCAACTTTATTTTAAAGTCTACTTTATCTGATGTGAGTATTGCCACTTCAGCTTTCTTTTGGTCTTTATTTGCATGGAATATCTTTTTCCAGCCTTTAACTTTCAGTCTATATGTGTCCCTAGGTTTGAGGTGGGTCTCTTGTAGACAACATATATAGGGGTCTTGTTTCTGTATCCAATCGGCCAATCTTCGTCTTTTGGTTGGGGCTTTCAACCCATTTACATTTAAGGTAATTATTGATAAGTATGATCCCGTTGCCATTTATTTTATTGTTTTGGATTCGAGATTATATACCCCATCCGTTTTTCCTATCTCAGAACGATCATTTAGCATTCGTTGGAGGGCTGGTTTCGTGTTGCTGAATTCTCTCAGTTTCTGCTTGTCTGAAAAGCTTTTGAATTCTTCAAATTTGAATGAGATCCTTGCTGGGTACAGTAATCGGGGTTGTAGATTGTTTTCTTCCATGACTTAAAGTATGTTCTGCCATTCCCTTCTGGCCTGAAGCGTTTCTATTGAGAGATCAGCTGTTATCCTTATGGGATTCCCTGTGTGAGTTAGTTTTTGTTTCTCCCTTGCTGCTTTTAATATTTGTTCTTTGTATTTTATATTTGTTAATTTGATTAATATGTGTCTTTGGGTGTTCCACTTGGGGTTCATTCTATTTGGGACTCTCTGTGTTTCTTGGACCTGATTTGTTATTTGCTTTCACAATTTAGGGAATATTTTCAACAATTACCTCTTCAAGAGTTTTCTGATGGTCTTTCTTTTTGTCTTCTTCTTCTGAGACTCCTATGATTCGAATATTGGTGAGATTAATAGTGTCCCAGAGGTCTCTAAGATTGTCCTCATTTCTTTTAATTCTTTTTTTTCATTTTTCCTTTCTGTTTCATTTATTTCTGCCATTCTGTCTTCTACCTCACTTATCCTGTCTTCTATCTCTGTTATTCTACCGTTGGTTCCCTCCAGGGTGTTTTTGATCTCATTTATTGCATTATTTATTGTATTTTGACTCTTTTTCATTTCTTCTAAGTCCTTGTTAAAGCTTACCTGCATCTTCTCAATCCTTGCCTGCAGGTTATTGAACTGCAACTCCAACTTATTTTCCAGGTTTTGGATTATTTTCAGTATCATTATTCGGAATTCTTTATCAGGTAGACATCCTATCTCTTCGTTTTTTGTTTGGTCTGGAGGACATTTATCCTGTTCCTTTACCTGCTGGGTATTTCTCTCCCTTTTCATTTTGTTTATCTTGCTGTGTTGTCCCTTTATTGTGGAGGTTCCTCACTATGGGTGGGGTTGGATGTGTGGTTTGTCAAAGTTTCCTGGTTGGGCTCCAAAGCGGTTCCCTCTGCTTGTTTAAGCGTCTTCAGTTTGCTGGTCTCTTCAGTGTCTATTCAGCGCTCTGGTGTTTGCCCCACCTCTGGTGCGTGCTCTTTCCCCGCCCCCTCTGCTCAGGCTCTCCATCGTTTGCCTGGTGCGATTGGGGGTGCAGCTTCTCCCCTTCCCGGGCCCAGCCGCTCAGTTTTCTCTGCATGCAGCTGGGCGTGTCTTCTCAGGTGTGAGAAGCGCCGAATTCTGGCGGCGACTGTCCAGAATCCCCAGAGGTCTTGGCTAGCACCCAATTCTGCCGGCGGTTTGGGAGCAGAAGCCTCGCTGGGGCATTCTCCGGTGGGTGCTGCGTGGGTCCGCAGCCCGCAGCCGCGCATCTCTGCCCGGCTGTCTCGTGCAGTGGACCGAGTCCTCACTGCCCTTTGTTCCGTCCACAAGCCTGGCTGGGGGTCTTCCTCGGGAAGGCTACCCAGCGGTCTATCTCTGGTTAGCACCCACAGTTAGGACCCTCAGTCTGCCCCAGGCATTCAATCCCAGTCCTCACCCTAAGCCCCTGGCCCTCCCCTCCCTGAGCAGTCCGCACTGGCTCATGGGGGATGGGGCGCCCGGGCCGCCACTCCGCTGGGAGTTGCAGTTGGAGACGTACTCTGGGGGGCTTAATTATTTATCGGTTTCTACTCCCGGCTATTATGCTCTCTGAGATTCGCCTCTGATCCCTCAGATCCGCCAGGGAGAATGTTTCCTGGCGTTAGGAAACCTTTCTCTCTTTCGAGACTCCCCTTCCGAGATGGATCTCCGTCTCTAACTCTTTGCCTCTCTTTTTACTTTTTTTTTTGGTCCTACCTTCTTTCGTCGGCAATGGGCTGCCTTTCCAGATGCCTGATGTCCTCTGCCAGCATTCAGATGTTATTTTATGGAGTTTGCTCTGTTTTTAAATGTTCTTTTGGTGTATTTGTTGGGGAGATTGTGGACACCCTGTCCTATTCCTCCGCCATCTTAGTTCCCTCCCTGAAATTGTCTTTCTGAAAATCTACTCAATAGTCCTCAAATATTTACACATTATTAGTTTGGGGCACTGTACACTGAAGGTAGTCCTATGGATAGTAGGCAAAAAATAAACATTCTTTCAATGCACTTGAGAGAATGTTATAGAGGAGCAAACAAAAGCCCTTAAATCTGGAAAAATAAAGGCATGAGAAAAATAACACATTTTTGTAAAAGAATTTTCCAAAATTACATAGAGTTATTTGGCTTTTGAAAGTGTTATTATACATGATCTGAAGCTTATCTGAATTTTCTGCTAATAATTCTTTGCATTTGATAAGCAAACTGTTTGTCATTTTCACTGAATGCTGTTTTCTTTGTATAGCAAACACTTTGGGAAAAAATAGCCTAGAATATGCAGAAAAATATCTTACAGACAACGTAATTTGCATACCATCCATCTCATATTTGACTGCAAAAACACTACTAGAATCATTTACATGAAAATAAGATCTTTGTCTTTTAAGAGTTTATCTCCTGATGCTGGATAATGTCTTCAAGTGAGAGAGAAACAGCAGGAAGAGATGAACACTTAAGGGTCCTGTTTTCATGCAAATACCTCTAATAATTAAAACAGAGAAGTAGGAAAATTATACACAAATTCCATGACAAAATCCAATAGACTTTTTCAAGAATAAAAAAGCTTCATGCTTAGACTTAACATGATTTGTGTTACTTTGATCTGTAAAACCCTATGTGGTCCTGATGCTGGTGATTTTCAATGAAGACTTTAGGCTTCTTGAAGTCCTCCTGCTGGAAGAGTCTGAGGAGAAGCTAAACAAACCTGTTTTCTTTCAGAGTTTACCTTGCAAACATTTGTTGCATTTGAAGATGCAAAATAATGTGTGTGGTATATAACATATACATCTGTGTACATGTTTAAATGCTGTAATACTTCAATTCATATATGATTAGGTGTATCCATTATAATACATTTCTCTAACAAGATAGTAGTTCTCAGCCATTCCAAGGAGGAGAAAATTTTTTATTATCAAATGATTTTGTCTCCTCTTCACATGATAAATGTTACATTTTTCTTTATTATAACTTTGGACAATATTTATTGTGTATATAGATTTTTTTAACCTCTTTTGATGGCATGCTTACATCATTCCTCTTTCCAAAATAGCCAAGTTAGTATGTATTTAATTTTCTTACTATGACTCTGCTTTGTGTTTTGTGTATAGTACAGCTTGACTGGGTTGATGGATCTCCTTTCATGATGGCTCACTCATATGGCAGCCAAAGTGGGTGTCAGCTATTGGCTGGGTGTTCTGCTGGACTGTTGGCCAGGAGTCTATTTTACTTTCCTTTTGGTTCTCACTATAGTCTGCTTAGGCGTCTTCAATTTGCATGCTCCATAAGAAGGAGTATTCCACGAAACAAATGGAACAGATCACTAAATGACTGGGCTCATAAATGTGCCCAGCATCACATCTCTTGTGCATTATTGGTCAAGTGGTCACACACTGCACTCAGATTCAGAAGAGGACATTCTTTGATAAAACTGACAGAATTTTTGGCTACTTTTAATGAGCCACAATTTTTGTTTGTTTGTTTTATGATTTAGGATCCAAATATTAGCAACTAAGCAAAAATCAACATCCTCTGCCAGACACTGTAGAGGACACAGCACATTCCAGAAGGCCTAGTCTGTTGCTTTTGCCATGTCCTGTGCTCGGGAGCCTTGAGGATAGCAGAACAGCTCTGCATCTCTATGAATTCCCACAGACCCTCTTCCAGGAGTTGTTCACTCACACCCACCTGTGGGTAGGAAACTCTTCCTCAAAGTTAGGTCCTTAATGACCTTTGGGCCTTCACTAGGAATACTCAGACCTCCTAGGGCAGCATCAGCCAAGATCAATGGAGGGAAATTCTGTAATAAAGCAAGGCATGGAATCCATGAAGTATTGTTGCTGTTCATCCTCTCTTGGAAATTCTGAATCCCCAGTCCTAAGGTAGATCCTCTTTCCTACTCACATGGGCATCAAGAGAGTTGATTTTTCTTTTTCTTTTTGCATGGTTGGTGAGGTTCCCTCTCACTCCTTTAATACACCTTTTTAAACAACGAGGGGTCTAGATTGAGTGTACTCAAACTAAGAATACTAGATCTGGTATTTAAATTAGTGAAATGTTGCTGTTTCCTAGGTGTAAAGACAGATGATTGATTTCTCCAAATTATTTCTCACAAATGACTTTGTGATTTAGATAAGCTGTAGCTTGTGTAGTGGCCACTATTTCAGAGGTCAGAATTGTTTGGATCATTTGCAGGTAGCCCTTAATTCCTTTCCAGGTCTTCACCTCCTTGGAGCCTCACCCAGTACATTTTTATTCCTGTCACTTCAGGCTTAATATAAAGTTTACAAAGCTAACTACTTCTTTTTGGCTTTGACTGAGGCTTTTGTGCTCTTGATTTATATGTATGCACATCTATTTAATGTGATTTAGGTTTATTCATTTTTAGATAAAATAGGGATAGGTGGAGGAAATAAACTCAATATAAAAAAAAAATGACAGCTATGCTCTGAACTCTAAGTTCAGACCTCTAGGCAGATTAGACTTTCCTCTGAAAGAGAAATAACTAGTCGGGTCAATCCTGAAAGTATTCTGCTTCCCAATTACATGGAACTAAAAACAGGTTTGTAAGAATGCCCTGTTCTTATTTAACCATTCAGTTTTAGTTGTTCCTATCATGCTTTACTTTCATGATAAATAATGGAATATGTAGAAGCAGTAAGTTGATTTTTAATTGTCCTCTTGCCCATAAATCTTACAAGATGCATGCACTTTCTTTAAGTTGTAAATGTTATCCAAATACTGGAATAAGGAAAGACATTCATTGTTCTATAATACATTAGTAGGTATGCATGATCATAGTGCAATCAGATATTATCCTAAATGTGTGAACATCCATGGTCAGTAGAGATGTGTTCATGAGAGCTCAGACTGCACTTTCATACTGACCTTGTCAATCTGACCAGGGGAACACTGGATTTTTTCTCCTATTCTGGGCCATTAATTTAATGCGTCATCAATTTGCTTAGTGTGAGAAATGCACTATTTTGAGATTAAACAAATTTTAGCTGTGGACTGTTCAAACAGCATGTTAAGAATGAAAGAATATATTAAATATATTAAATAAAATTGCTGACATTTAGGGGAATGACACTTCCTTCTAATATTCTCTTCCCCTAACCATATCCTTCTTTATTCATCATAGATAAGTCAGTTTTCTTTTATTCTCTTGCTTTTCTCTTCCCTTTAGATTTAGGACTTTTTATTAATGGTGAAACTTTAGGTAATAATCAGAATTTTATTAGCTTAACACCTCCTGTGATCTGACTCCGAAAATAAGCACATTTTAATTAGCATGCTTCATGATGCCCCAGAACTGGTGATAGCAAGCAGGAAAATGTTTCTTCCAAAAACTTACCAAATGAGCTCTCTGATTGACCACTGGATATTAACAAAGTCCTGTAGTGTGAGTCACCCCATTTAAGAGCAGTGATAATGAAAAGGTGAAAAAAGAGAAGCCTGCTTGTGTCAACTAAAATTTTTAGATAAAGTTATTTTCTTCTAAACTTTTGTTATTTTATTAGCACTATCTTTCCCTTAAAACTTCCACTGGACTTGAAAAGAATAGTGAAGACTTATGAGAATGTCTGATTAAAAGATTATTCTTGGTTGAATATCAGCAGAAAGCTCCTGAAAGTACCTGTTACTTCTTCATCCAAGATACTCTTATTCTGTACCAGAACATAATCTAGTCACTCAAATCCCATCAACTCTGCTTCCCTACAGAGTTATTTAATAACTATGGAGATCCAAAATATGTATTAAAAGAGACAAAGGCCCTAAATGGAGTCCCTTGTCCTAAGTCCTATATCAGCAAACCAAGACTGAATACCTAATCTGATTACAGTTTCAGTGTCTCCTAGAAATGCAATCTTAACCAGTCAGTCTGGAATTTCCTGACTAGCACTAGTCAGATGACTCTCCTGATAGGCCCTTGTCTTCTCCCAAAGGAAGGTGATTCTGCCTGAAATGGTCCTTGTTTATGACTTCTCTGTCTCTTTTCTGCCTTTAAAAGCCTTTCCTTTTCTGCAGTTCTTTGGGGCTCCTTTCTATTTGTTATATGGGGTACTGACTGACTTGAATACTTTATTAAAGCCAATTTTCTCTTGAAATTTGCTCAGTTGAATTTTGTTTTTAACATATGCAAAAATAGTAACTAACCTATTTCTCATCTTTTACTTCTAGTTAGCTTTCCTCTTCCAGTATAATAGGTACATCAGCAAAGTGTTTGACCAAGGTGTGGTGGTTAATTTTATGTGTTAACTTGGTTGGACCATGAGATGTCCAGATATTTGGGCAAACATTATTCTGAGTATTTCTCTGAAGGTGTTTAACATTTAAATCAATGGACTTTCAGTAAAGCAGATATCCTCTATAATGTGGGTTGGCCTTATCCACTCAGCTAAAAGCAACATTCTCCAGCAGACTACCTTCATCTGAAACATCAACTCTCCCTGATTCTACAGCAGATGACTTTACACTCACATTGGGACATTTCTGGGAGGCTGTCATATCCACTTCATTTCGTTGCTTTTCTTGGGATTTATCTTGTTCCTTTACCTGGGATATAATCTTATTTATTTATGTTTTTTTTTTCATTTCATTTTGGTTAGCTTTCTGTGACTGTGATATTACTTCTGTCAGTTGCTGGGACTGTAGTTCTTGTTTCTTTTGTCTGTCCTCTGGTAGATGAGGATAAAAAGCTTGTACAAACTTCCTGATGGGAGCGACTGGCTGTGGGGGAACTTGAGTCTTGCTCTGGTGGGCAGGGCTATGCTCAGTTCAATTCAGCAACTCAGTCATATTCAACTGTCTATGACCCCATGGTCTTCAACACTCCAGGTTTCTCATCAACACTCAGAGATTGCTCACACTCATGTCCATCAAATCAGTGATGTTATTTCATCCTGTTGTCCCCTTCTCCTCTTGTCTTCAATCATTCCAAGCATCAGGGTCTTCCTAATGAGTCAGTTCTTCACATCAGGTGGCTAAAGTACTAGTCAGCTTCAGCATCAGTCCTTCCAAAGAATATTCAGGAATGATTTCCTTTAAGATTAACTGGTTTGATGTCCTTGCAGTCCAAGGGACTCTCAAGAATCTTCTCCAATACCACAGTTTAAAAGCATCAGTTGGCGCCCCTGGCCCATCCCCGTCCCCGGAGGGCTGTCGCTTGCGCCCGGGCGTGCAGCTGGCTGCCTCCTCGGCGGCGGCGGCCCCATTAGCAGGGCCTCTGACTGTGATTGGCTTCCCCCCGGGAAGCTGGAGAGGGGCGATGAATACTTGACGTGTGCCGTGCGGTAGCCGGACGGCGGAGGCGGTGGCGGGCAGCAGCGAGCGGAAGCGCGGGACACGGAGAGCCCTCGCAGCGGGCAGCGCGGAGCGAGTGGGCGCCGCAGCCGCCCGGGCCCCTGCGCCGCCGCCGCCGCCCCGGCGCGGAGCGAGGATGCAGGCGGCGCCTGCTGCCTGCGCGCAGCCTTTGTTCCGCGCCGGCTGAACCCTGCCCGGAGTCGCTCGCTGCGGCCGCCCCCGGCCGGGCCTCAGCCCGCTGCGGGCGCCAGGGCGAGATCGCGGCCTGTGCAATTTCCAGCCCTGCTGTCCTCCGGGTGCGAGGAGCTCGGCCGCCTGCTGCTGCTCCGACATCAGAAGAGCCGCCAGAGCGCCCCCCCCCCCGGGAAACTCCCCATGCAGCCCCCCCTCAACTCCATGAGCTCCATGAAACCCACTCTGTCACACAGTGATGGGTCATTCCCCTATGACTCTGTCCCCTGGCAGCAGAACACCAATCAGCCTCCCGGCTCCCTCTCCGTGGTCACCATGGTTTGGGGAGTGACCAACACAACCCAGAGCCAGGTCCTTGGGAACCCTATGGCCAATTCCAACAACCCCATGAATCCAGGCGGCAGCCCCATGGCGTCGGGCATGACCACCAGCAACCCCGGCCTCAAGTCCCCACAGTTTGCTGGGCAGCAGCAGCAGTTCTCAGCCAAGGCCGGCCCCACTCAGCCCTACATCCAGCAGAGCATGCACAGCCGGCCCAACTACCCCGGCAGCAGGGGCTTCGGGGCCAGTTACCCTGGGGGTCCAAACGCCCCAGCAGGCATGGGTGTCCCTCCACACACCAGACCACCTGCTGACTTCATTCAGCCAGCAGCCACGGCCACGGCCACAGCTGCGGCCACCGTGGCAGCCTTGCACAAACCAGTATGGACCGGTGGGCCCCACCCAGGCGTATAACAGCCAATTCATGAACCACCCCAGGCCTCGGGGGCCTGCCTCCACGGGGGGCAGCATGAACCCCGCAAGCATGGTGGCTGGCATGACACCCTCAGGGATGAGTGACCCTCCCATGGGCATGAACCAACCCCGCCCGCCCGGCATCAGCCCCTTTGGCGCACATGGGCAGCAGATGCCCCAGCAGACGTACCCCTGCCCCCCGCCCCAGTCCCTTCCCATCCAGAGCATAGAGAGGCCATACCCTGGAGAGCCTAAATGTGGAAACCAGCAATACGGACCAAACAGCCAGTTCCCCACCCAGCCAGGCCAGTACCCTACCCCCAACCCCCCGCGGCCGCTCACCTCTCCCAACTATCCCGGGCAGCGGATGCCCAGCCCGCCGAGCACCCAGCAGTACCCACCCCCCACTGTCAACATGGGGTTAGTATTATAAGCCAGAGCAGTTTCATGGACAAAATAACATTTTCTCTGGAAGCAGCTACAGCAACTACAGCCAAGGGAACGTCAATAGGCCTCCCAGGCTGGTTCCTATGGCAAACTACCCCCACTCACCTGTTCCAGGGAACCCCACGCCCCCCCGCCATGACCTCCGGAAGCAGCATCCCCCCATACCTGTCCCCCAGCCAAGACGTTAAGCCACCCCTCCTGCCTGACATCAAGCCAAATATGAGCGCTCTGCTGCCGCCCCCAGCCAACCACAATGACGAGCTGCGGCTCACGTTCCTCCTGCGGGATGGCGTGGTGCTGGAGCCCTTCCGCCTGGAGCACAACCTGGCCGTCAGCAACCACGTCTTTCACCTGCGGCCCACGGTCCACCAGACCCTGATGCAGAGATCTGACCTGGAGCTGCAGTTCAAGTGTTACCACCACGAGGACTGGCAGATGAACACCAACTGGCTGGCCTCGGTGCAGGTCAACGTGAACGCGTCCCACAAGCTGTTGCACCTCAGGCACGTGTACCAGCTGGGCCGCAACACCATCCAGATCACCGTCACCGCCTGCTGCTGCTCCCACCTCTTTGTGCTGCAGCTGGTCCACCGGCCCTCTGTGCGCTCCGTGCTGCAAGGCCTCCTCAAGAAGCGGCTCCTGCCTGCGGAGCACTGCATCACAAAAATCAAGTGGAACTTCAGCAGCGTGGCGGCCTCATTGGGCAACAAGACCCTCAGTGGGGAGGATGGCGTGGAGCAGACAGCCATCAAGGTATCCCTGAAGTGCCCCCATCACATTCCGGAGTATCCAGCTGCCTGCTCGAGGCCATGATTGCAAGCATGTCCAGTGCTTTGACTTGGAGTCATACCTGCAGTTGAACTGTGAGAGAGGGACCTGGAGGTGTCCTTTGTGCAATAAAACCTCTCTGCTGGAGGGCCTGGAGGTGGATCAGTACATGTGGGGCATCCTGAATGCCATCCAACACTCCGAGTTTGAAGAGGTCACCATTGACCCCACATGCAGCTGGCGGCCAGTGCCCATCAAGTCAGACCTACACATTGAAGATGATCCTGATGGCATCCCCTCCAAGAGGTTCAAGACCATGAGTCCCAGCCAGATGATCATGCCCAATGTCATGGAGATGATCACCGCCCTGGGCCCTGGCCCGTCCCCCTATCCACTCCTGCCTCTGCCTGGGAGCACCAGCTCCAACAACTACAGCAGCCAAGGAAACAACTACCAAGGCCACGGCAACTTTGACTTCCCCCACGGGAACCCTGTCGGGACGTCTATGAACGACTTCATGCATGGGCCCCCCAGCTCTCCCACCCCCCCGGACATGCCCAACAACATGGCCACCCTTGAGAAGCCCCTCAGTGACCCCATGCAGGAGACTCTCCTTCCAGAATTCACAAACCCCTACGAGCTCCTTTCGTAACTGGATCCCCCCCGACCTGCCAAGCAATAGTAACGATGACCTCCTGTCTCTCTTTGAGAACAACTGAAGCTCCCCTGCATTGGGACCACCCCTCCCCACTCGGCCTCCTTCCCCGTCCGCCCCCCACACTTCCCCGCTGGGTGGCCGAGCCCTAGGACAGCCCCTTCTGCGTCCTTCAGAGCCGAGGGGCAGGAGGGTGTGCTGTGAAGGCGATGTGAGTCTGGAGCTCACACCCAGAGCAGGCCCTGAAGATGACCCTCGAGAAGGGGCAACAGCCCAAAGAGGGGGCACACGCTGATGGCGGCTTCCAGACGACCCTCCAGTGACCCCCAGATTCTTCCAGTTTCTAAATTGTAACCCAGCTTCCCTGCTTCCTAACCCAGAGCTGCCTCCAAGTGACTGTGAACCCGAGAGAAAGCCCCCCAGACCCCAGCGGCCCGGAGCCTTGGAGAAGCAGCGGCAGCTGGCAGAAGTGAGAACAGCCTGCCCACCACCACCACCACTGCCCCCCCACAGAAAAGCACAGACCTCTGGGCAAGAGAACTCTCAGGGGCCAAGGTTATCCCTTTGACCCCAGACCTCTAAGCCAGGATATGCTATGAACAGTCTCAGAAAGCAGAGAAGAAAGACAAGATTCTGTGTTTGGGAGAGGGTGAGCCATTCACCCTCTTGGTCGGGGACAGATGGAAAAGGGAGTCAGGGCCTCTCAAAGCCAGGATAGCCCTAGAACCACTGACTCAGGCCAGGGCCCAGCCTTGGGGGGACGGGGTTGCAGAGAAAGAACCCAGCTGAAATTATTATGCCCTTAGTTGGAGGGAGGGGCGTCCACCAGTCAAAGTTGGAGTTCAGTAGAATCAGCAACTTACAGTTTTGCTCCAAGCCTCTCCTTGATTTTAAACGACAACAACAAAGCTACGAAGTCACTTGGAGAAGAGGAACGTTGGACTTGGACAGCAAGCGAACCATTTCTCCCATGTGTTTTGTTTCCTTCCTCTGCTCCCCTCCCCCACCTCTCTGAGACTGTTACTTGGGACGCCCACGTTCCTCTGTCCCAGTGCCCCTGCGTCCACCTGGACTGCAAGGTGGGTGGTGGAAAGGCAGGGGGTGCAAGGGCTCAGCAGCAAGAACCCCAGGCAGTGCTCTCTCTCCGGCTCCTCTGTCTGTCCAGTCTGTGCTCCAGGCTGCCCCGGGCTCCAGCCCAGTCCATTGCCACGTGTGCCAGGATCAAGCATCACATGGTGTTTCTGGGTCCGTCTCAGCCCCAGGTCTTGGCCTCCAGCCTCTCCCTCGCTTCATGTCCCTCTGCTCTTGCAAGCTCACCCCACACCTGCTCCAGCAAAAGCAGCCTCTGGTTTTCCCTCCATGCTTTGCTCCATCCAGCCAACTGCTCACTCTCAGAGTACCCTGGGTAGCTTTCTGTGCATCCATTTTGTCCCAGGCTGCCCTGTGCTCCCCAAGCCATGATGCTGGGTGGTTGGGTCGCTTGGATCTCCTCTGTAAATTTGTCGTGCCCCTCCCCTGCTGCTGCCCAGGGCCTTGACTTGCTCCGCTGTCCACTGTCTATGTTCTTAGTCTCTGTCTCCCTCTCTGTTGGCACCCAGCACTCCTCTGGATTTGACCGGAACATTGACCCCAGCTGTTGACTTTCTGTCGCTGAACCAGACGGCCAGGCACAAAGTTTTCTGTAGGAAAGCTGCCATCGTCCCTCCCTCACCCCCTTTCCTTTGTCCCGTTGTTGAGGTTTTTTCAGACAGCGTGGTGTTCCATATGCAAATCAATTATTTTAAGAATTGCTTTCGTAAATATCTTTGTAAATATTTTAGTATTGTCTTTGATAATATTCAACATTTTCGTGACCTGGTTATAGCCTTTGCTGGTGTTTTTAAAATACCTTGACTCAACGACAAAGACCGAGTCCCTTTAAAAAAAAAAAGACAACAACAAACAAAAACAAAAAAGCAACCAGGACCATTTGTACAGGTGAAGGGACAAAAAGCATGGGTGGCTGTACCGTGAGTTAGACGAAGACCAGGCTACCCGCGGTTGGGAGCTGTCCCCAGTTGGCTGGTGGGGACACATGACCCCCAGTGGCATGTGGCCATCTCTGACCAGTGACCCTTAGCCCAGCTGTGTCAGGCCATCTGGGGATGCCCCGCCCCAGACAGACCTATAGATGCCTTCCTTAGAATTTGGGATGCCCCGTCCCAGACAGACCTATAGATGCCTTCCTTAGAATTTCCCACTTCCTGCCTTGCAAGACTGTCTCAAAAAGGCCTGGGTGTGTTCTGGTTGTTACCAGGGTGTCCCCACTCTGCTCACCAACCTACCCACAGCTTTCTAGCACAGAGGGTTGATCTACTGCCCACAACCCAGGCTCCAGGCACCTCCCTCAACAGTCTCTGAGTAAGCTGTGGGCTCAGCACCCTGAGATGGATTTCCTGGGTCCCCTCTAACGCAAGCCTCCACCAGCAAGTTCAGCAAAGAGCTTTCCAGACCCGCGGTGCCTGCAGCCTGTGCTCTGGGCACATGCTCTTCCAGAGCAATTTTGGAGCCAGGTTGGCCGGGTTGGGGTAGGGGGGTGGGCATCAAGGCATCTGGGGCTGGAACGAGCCCAAGTTGGTGACACAGTCAGGTGACGACAGCTTCCCCAAGCAAGGGCGGTTCTGAACTCTGGGGAGATGTTTCCCTGACCCTTTCAGATGACTCCTTGGAGCCATACGTAACCTCAGCAAAAACGATGCCTCAACAAGCCACTTCTCCACGATATTCTCCCAGGCCATGGCATGTTGCTGCCTTCACTCCACAGGATGGAACAGGGAGCCGGCAGGCAGGCGGGAAAGTCCAAGTACAAGCAATCACCCCATCTTCTTGGTTTGAAGCCTTACCCATGGATCATGTTCCTGTAGCCATTTTTATTTTTTAAGGAACTAATACTTTCTCCCTCATGGAAGCCCTGAACCCCCAGAGAGCTCCACGTCTGCTCCCTTGGCCTCACCCAGCCAGACAGGGCGACGTGGGCAGCAGCCACTCGAGAGACATGTGTACATATGTAAATGAGAAATAGAGACATGTTAACAGATGCATTCATTTCCCTCGGAATGTGTATTGTTTTTATTTTACGAAACAAAACAAAACAAAAAGGCTTGGAACTCCATCTTAATGTGGAAAAAAAAACTAGATCCTGTCTGTTACCGTCTGTGAGGTGTCTCTCCGCATCTGTCTCATCATGTAATATACTCTGACTCTGTGTGGAAAGGAATTTTTTGTTCCGCTTTTGTTTTTATTTTACCTACATGTATTATTAGCTTCAGTGCACTAGTCCTGCCACCTGTGTATTTTTAGGGTGCTATGGAAATAATGAAAAGAAATGGGGATTTCAGAAGAAAATTGTAACCGAATTCATACTTTGTATAATTTTTGATATCATGATCGCAGTGACTGACACACACACACACATGGACACACACCCACCATGCAGCCTGAAGTAACCCCCACAGTGACGGTCATTGTCTTTGTAAATCTCTGTACAATGCAATCATTTCATACTTTAAACTGGTCAGAAAACTAATTGTGATTCCTAGTCTTGCAAAACTGTATGTAGTTAGATGATGTGACAGCCTCTAATATTTACCTAATAAATATGTATTCAGATGAAACCTGAAAAAAAAATAAAAGCATCAATTATTCATTGCTCAGCTTTTTCATGGTCCAACTCTCACATTCATACATGACTACTGCAAAAACCATAGCTTTGACTTGATGGACCTTTGTCAACAAAGTAATGTCTTTGCTATTTAATATGCTGTCTAGATTTGTCATAGATTTTCTTCAAAGGAGGAATTTCATGGCTGCAGTGACCATCTGCAGTGATTTTGGAATCCAAAAAAATAAAATCTGTCACTGTTTCCATTGTTTCCCCATCTATTTGAAATGAAGTGATGGGATGGGATGTCATGGGCTTTGTTTTTTAAATATTGAATTTTAAGCCAGCTGTTTCACTCTCGTCTTTCACCTTCATCAAGAGATTCTTTAGTTCTTATATGCTTTCTGCCATAAGGGTGGTGTCATCTGCATATCTGAAGTTATTGATATTTCTCCTGGCAATCTTGATTCTCGGTTGTGCTTCATCCAGCATGGCATTTTGCCTGATCGACTCAGCATATAAGTACAATAAGCAGAGAAACAATACACAGCCTTGACGTACGCCTTTGCTAATTTGAAACCAGTCTGTTGTTCCATGTCCGGTCTAACTGTTGCTTGTTGACCTGCATACAAGAGGCAGGTAAGGTGGTCTGGTATGTCAATCTCTTGAAGGATTTTCCAGTTTGTTGTGATCCACACAGTCAAAGGCTTTAGCATAGTCAATAAAGCAGAAGCAGATTTTTTTTTTTTTCTGGAATTCTCTTGCTTTTTTGATGATCCAATGGATGTTGGCAGTTTGATCTCTGGTTCCTCTGCTTTTTCTAAATCCAACTTGAACATTTAGAAGTTCTCAGTTCACTTACTTTTGAAGCCTAGCTTGGAGAACTTTTAGCATTACTTTGCTAGCATGTGAGATGAGTGCCATTGTGTGGTAGTTTGAACATTCTTTGGCATTACCTTTCTTTAGGATTGTAATGAAACCAGACCTTTTCAGTCCTGTGGCTACTGTTGAGTTTTCCAAATTTGCTTGTATATTAAGTGTAGCACTTTAGGAGCATTATATTTTAGGATTTGAAATAGCTCAGTTGGCATTTCATAACCTCCACTAGCTTTGTTCATAGTAATACTTCCTAAGGCCCACTTGGCTTCACACTCCAGTATGCCTGGCTCTAGGTGAGTGATCACACCATTGTGGTTGTCTTGCTCATGAAAATCTCTTTTGTATATTTCTTCTGTGTGTTCTTGACACCTCTTCTTAATATCTTCTGTTTCTCTTACATTCATACTGTTTCTGTACTTTATTGTACCCATCTCTGCATGAAATGTTCCCTTGGTATCTCTAATTTTCTTGAAGAGATCTCTAGTCTTTCCTTTTCTATTTTTTTCCCTCTATTTCTTTGCACTGAAAGGAATGCTTTCTTATCTCTCCTCTTATTTTTTGGAACTCTGCATTCAGATTAGTATATATATTTTTTCTTTTTTCCTTTGCCTTTAGCTTCTCTTCTTTTATCAACTATTTGTAAGGCCTCCTCAGGCAAATATTTTTCCGTTTCTGCATTTCTTTTTCTTGGGGATGGTCTTGATCACTGCCTCCTATACAATATCATTAACCTCCATCCATAGTTCTTCAGGCACTCTGTCTATCGATTTCAATCCTTTGAATCTATTTGCACTTCCACCGTATAGTTATAAGAGATTTGATTTAGGTCATACATGAATGGTCTAGTTGTTTTCCCTACTTTATTCAATTTAAGCGTGAATTTTGCAATAAGGAGTTCATGATATGAGCCATAGTAAGCTACGAGTCTTGTTTTTGCTGACTGTATAGAGCTTCTCTATCTTTGTCTGCAAAAACATGTAATCAATCTGATTTTAGTATTGACCATCTGGTGATGTCCATGTGTAGAGTCTTCTCTTGTGTTGTTGGAAGAGGGTGTTTGTTATGACCAGTATGTTCTCTTTGCAAAACTCTATGACTATTACATCCACTACTGTGGGCAAGAATCCCTTAGAAGAAGTGGCATAATCCTCATAATCAACAAAAGAATGCAAAATGCAGTACTTAAGTACAATCTCAGAAATGACAGAATGATCTCTGTCTGTTTCTATGGCAAACAATTAAATATCACAGTAATCCAAGTCTATGAACCAACCACTAACGCTGAAGAAGCTGAAGTTGAATGGTTCTATGATGACCTGCAAGACCTTCTAGAACTAATACCAAAATAAAAGATGTCTTTTTCATCATAAGGACTGGAATGCAAAGCAGGAAGTCAAGAGATACTTGAAGTAAGAGGCAAATTTTGCCTTGGAGTACAAAATGAATCAGGGCAAAGTCTTTCAAGAGTCTTGCCAAGAGAACACACTGGGATGTGCTCAGTAAAACTTTAATTCTATTTTCTGCTGATGGTGTGGCTGTGTCCCTCCCTGTTAGTTGTTTGGCCTGACGTGACCTAGTCCTGGAGTCTACAGGTTCTCAGGTAGTGCTATTGGTGACCTCCAAGGAAACTTGGACACATCTCCCAGGACTGTTGCTGCTAGTGCCCTTGTGCCTGTGGTGGGCCACTGCCGACACACGCCTCTGCAGGAACCCTCAAACATGCACAGATAGGTCTGGCTCAGTCTCTTATGGGCTCACTGCTCCTTTCCCTTCAGTCCTGGTGTGTGCAAGGTTTTGTTTGCGCCCTCCAAGAGTGGAGTCTTTCTTTCCCCAGTCTTGTGGAGGTCCTGTAATCAAATCCTGTTGGCCATCAAAGTCATATTCCCTGGGGATTCCCAGTACCTTGAACAGATTCCCCACTTGGGAGCCTGATATGGGGCCTATAACCTTTACAACAGTACAAGAACGTCTTTGGTATTATTGAGTTCCAGTCTCTGGGTTTCCCATCCAGCAGATACAGGATTTGATTTTACTGTGGCCATGCCTTTCCTACCATTTTATTGAGGGTTTTCCTTTGTCCTTGGATGTGGGGTATCTTTTTTTGGTTGTTCCAGTGTCTTCATGTTGATGATTGCTCAATAGCTAGTTGTGATTTTGGTGCTCTGGCAGGAGAAGAACACATACTTCTACTCTGCCAACTTGAACCAATCTCTACATTAATATTTTTAAAACATGTTTCCTGATGCATTCTGATAATTACAATATTTCCGTGACACATGACCATTATGATATAATATTGCTATACTTATATTTTATGAGTCTCTACTAATAGGAAGAGAATTCTTTTTGAAGTTTTACTGAGAGTTGAATTCAAAGAAATAAATGCAAATGGATATTCCATAGATCCTACTATCTTGAATTCTGTGAAGGGTGTTAATTAATCTATTTTTTTTCAAATTAAGAACTTTATGAATATTTTCTTTAGGTATGTGGTTTCTTAACATAAGATTACCTTCAAAATGATTAAACACTTGAATGTATTTTGTGGAAATGTCATAAGTAAATGCAATTGTATCAAACTATGCCAATGGTTCTCAAATTGGAGCTGAATATTGTGCAGTCTACTAATTTTTAGTGCTGTTTTCTATACTTCATATATAATGATGATGTAGTTGTTATTTTTAATATATCTCAAAAATTGAAGTAGATTCTGCTATGGCTGGCCACTTAAGAGTTTACTTGCATCATGCATTAAGTGGGTTTTTTGATGTGAGTGGGCTTTTCCCTGAGGAATAACCTGATCTCAATTGCAGAGGATGGTAGAAAAAGAAGAAAATCCAGGCTTAATGTCTAATATTCAATGTTCTGTGTCAAAAGAGACTATAAGTACCTATTTCTACATGGACCAAGAGACTCTAAACTGGTGCTTTGTGTGCTGCTAGAAAATAGGGTGGGCCATACTTGAAGTGCAGTGGATGGCACAACCTAGGTATAGAAAACAAGAAAAAAAAGGAGTCACAGAGTTATAGGAATATGTATCTCACATAGAGGATTTCTGATAGCTAGACGTGTGATAAGTTACATTAAAGTCAGAAAGGACTGTAATCGGAATGAGGATTTTTTACTAGAGGTAAGAGGATTTTTTTTTTTTTTAACTAGAGGTAAGACAATACAATAAGGGTTAAAGGAAAACTGTGGCCCTAGGGAAGAGAGTGATTATAACACTTCCATAGGTGGTCCCAGTCTTGGCAGAATGATTAGTTCTACAATTCATCTGCTAACATGTGGGAGTCTGGGTCCAGAACAAATTATGCTTGGTGTGAAGGCTGGAGATATAAATACATACAGATGGAAAAGACTGGCGATTATCAAAAAATAGGAATAGATGTTAGATATTTTGGGAGTTCATCTAGGTCTCATTAAAAAGTTGAACTTATTTGTTATCATTAAAACACATAAAAGTGCTGAATGTGTTAGATAGCCCTACTCTTTCATCTGTCATGTATCAGTGAATCGTATGTCAGTGAATCACATTTTGATTCCTACAAGGCTCTAGGAATTGGAATATGGGTCTTATAAAAACACTAAACCACCTTTCTACTGATGAAATAGAGACAGCAAGCAAGCACAAAATAAAGAAAATTCCATGGTAGGTTTTATGAAGAAAATAAGCAAGGTAAGTGACAGAGTGACCAGATGGAGGAACTTAAGGTAGAATGGTCAGGAAAAGTATTTGTGAAGGGGTGACCATTGAGCAGAGGCATGGAGGAAAAATCAGAGATAACATAGGTAAAAATGAAAGGTAGGAACATCTTGGATCAGTTGAGTTCTATTGAGGATGCAGTGCTTAAACTCTGCCTCTCTGTACCAGTGCCAAAGCAAATCTTGGAGACAGAGTTTTGTGTGAAGTAGGAAAAAATAGCTCTATTGCTCTGCAAGGCAAAAAGAGACACAGTGGGCTCCAACTTTAAAAAACTATGTGTCCCAACCAGGGAAGATTTGGAGAATTTTATAGCACCAATTCAAAGATGGGGTTACTGAAGAGATTAAGGTGTTAGCATGGCTTGAACTCCCTTACTTTTGTCTCAGGTTGTTGGTCTCCTAGACTTGATGATCTTCTCTGGCCCCTTTAATCTTGTCTCAAGTGGTTTCTTGGCTGCTTCTCCCTTCATTAGCAACTATTTGAATCTATCCTTTGGAACTCAGGAAAGGTCATGAAGGCTGGTGTCTATTTCTTACAAATAAAAAAAGGAAGACACAGAAAAACTTCCATGTTGAGAAGTCCCACAGGGTCCTTCTCAGTTCAAATGCTTGTGGGGTTAGATCACAGTGAGAGGGAGAACGGACATCTATTATGAAGTAGATACAAGTAAGGTCTAGAAACCATGGCAAGGAATTGAAATTTTACTCTAAGTACAAAGAGAAGCATTCAAGATTGTAAGTGATAGTGTGATAACATTCTTAAAAAAACAGCTTTTCAGGGAGAGATAGTATTAACGAGGAGAAAAATTTTACCAGGTTTCTCCACTGTAAATGTACCATCACCCCTTTTCATACAATAGTCTTGAAAGTAGGTTACTAGATCCATCTCACATTCAAAGGTTGGGAAATTAGGCTCCACTTCCAGGAAGGGGTTATCTACACGTTTTTGGTAGTCCAGAGGACTCTCGAGAGTCTTCTCCAGCACCATAGTTCAAAAGCATATACTCTTCGGTATTCAGATTTCTTTATAGTCCAACTCTCACACCCATACATGACTACTGGGAAAACCATAGCTTTGATTATATAGAACTTTGTCGGCAATGTAATGTCTCTGTTTTTTATTATGCTGCCTAGGTTTGTCATAGCTTTTCTTCCAAGGAGCAAACATCTTTTAATTTCATGGCTGCAGTCACTTTATGCAGTGATTTTGGAGCTCAAGGAAACAAACTCTGTCACTATTTCTACTGTTTCCTGCAAGAAGATCAAACAAGCCAATCCTAAAGAAAATTAATGCTGAATATACATTAGGAGGACTGATGCTGAAGCTGAAGCTCCAATTTTTTAGCCATCTGATGTGAAAAACTGACTCATTGGAAAAGACCCTGTTGCTGGGAAAGACTGAAGGCAGGAAGAGAAGGGAACAACAGAGGATGAGAAGTTTGGATGGCATCAATGACTCAAAGAAAATGAGTTTGAGCAAGCTCTGGGAGACAGTGAAGGACAGGAAAGACTGGCGTGCTGCGGTCCTTTGGGTCACAAGGAGTCAGACATAAATTATTGACTGAGTAACAATTATTGACTGAAAGCTATTACAGACAAAATGAATATTGTTTAATTCTGTCACAATAATAACCAGTGTTTGACTGTTTGCCTTAAAGCAGCACACTCAACAGCAGAATGTCAATTACAACTTTCTAGGTTGTATCATCTCTAGTGCCATAATTAACAGTATTAGAAATGAAATAACAGGCCTCAGATGGAGTTCCCTGTGGTCATCACCATATCAGCAAACCAAGACTTCATACCTAACCTAAGTGTAGTTTCAGCTTCTCTCATGAATGTGACCTTTAGCCAGTCTGTTTGGAGTTACCTGCTCAGGACTAGTGAGGTAATATAACTGACAGACGCCATTTTCCTCCAAAAGAAGATGACTTTGCCTGAAGCAATCCACTCTTTGCTAGGATAACTTCCTTGCTCCACTTCCTTCTGCCCATATAAAGTAGCTCCTCTGAGATCTTTCTATTTATTAGATGAGATGCTGAAAAATTAATAGATCATTGAATAGAGCTAATGTGATTTTTAAATTTATTCAGTTATTATTATTATTTTCTTAGCAGCATCAGCCTTGGAAACACTAATAGTCATAACAACTGCTAGTGTCTGACTTCTAATTTCCTAGACCTTATAGTGAGCATTTTGTATGCATTATTTAATTTACTGAGATATGTAGGAGTTAGTCTCTCTGTTTAACAGAAAAAGAAAACTGAAACTAAGAATAGTTATATGATTTAACTTCATTTTCATAGATAGTAAATAGTAAAATCAGGAAGGGAAATCTGTCTGATTTGATTTCAAATGCTGTACTTCAAATTTTTGTCTCCTCATAGAATCCTCTCCTGTTGTGATATTCCCACACATTCAGTTCAGCTCAGTCATTCAGTCATGTTCAATTCTTTGCGACCCCAAGAACTGCAGCACACCAGGCCTCCCTGTCCATTGCCAACTCCCAGAGTCTACCCAAACACATGTCCATTGAGTTGGTGATGCCATCCAACCATTTCATCCATAGTCGTCTCCTTCTCCTCCTGCCCTCAATCTTTCCCAGTATCAAGGTCTTTTCCCATGAGTCAGCTCTTTGCATCAGGTGGTCAAAGTACTGGAGTTTCAGCTGCAACATCAGTCCTTCCAATGTACATTCAGAACTGATTTCCTTTAGGATGGACTGGTTGGATCAAGCAAAGCTAGTGGAGGTGATGGAATTCCATCTGAACTATTACAAATCCTAAAAGATGATGCTGTTAAAGGGTTTCAATCAATATGCCAGCAAATTTAGACAACTCAGCAATGGCCCAGGACTGGATTTTAATTCCAATCCCAAAGAAGGCCCATGACAAAGAATGTTCAAACTACCACACAATTGTGCTCATTTAACATGCTAGCAAGGTAATGCTCAAAATCCTTCAAGATAGGCTTCAACAATAAGAGAACTGAGAAATTCCAAATATATATGTACAAATTGGGTTTAGAAAAGCAGAGGAATCAGAGATCAAATTGCCAACATTCGTTGGATCACAGAAAAAGCAAGGGAATTCCAGAAAAACATCTATTCATGCTTCAGTGACTATGCTAAAAGTTTTGACTTTGTGGATCACAACAAACTGAGGAAATTTCATAAAGAGATAGTAATACCAGACCACCTTATTTGCCTCCTGAGAAACCTGTGTGCAGATCAAGACTCAACACTTAGAACTGGACATGGAACAGCAAAGTGATTCCAAATTGGAAAAGGAGTATATCAAGACTATATATATTACCTTGCTTACTTAACTTTTATGCAGAGTACATCATGTGTAATTCTGGCCTGGATAAATAACCAACTGGAATCAAGATTATCAGGAAAAACAGCAACAGCCTCAGATATGCAGATCTAATGGCAGAAGATGAATAGGAACTAAAGAGTATCTTGATGAGGGTGAAAGAGGAGAGTGAAAAATCTGCCTTAAAACTCAACATTCAAAAAACAAAGATCCTGGTATCTGAGCCTGTCACTCCATAGCAAATAGATGGGGGGAAAGTGGAAACAATAGCAGATTTTATTTTCTTGGGCTCCAAAATCACTATAGAGGGTGACTGAAGCTACAAAATTAAAAGACAGCTGCTCCTTGGAAGAAAAGCTATGACAAACCTAGACAGCACATTAAAAAGCAGAGACATCACTTTCCTGACAAAAGACTATAGAGTCAAAGCTATGGTTTTCCCAGTAGTCACATACAGATACGAGAGTTGGACGATAAGGAAGGCTGAGCACCAAAGAATTGATGCTTTTGAACTGTGATGGTGGAGAAAACTCTTGAGAGTCCCTTGGACTGCAAGGAGATCAAACCAGCCAGTCCTAAAGGAAATCAGTCTTGAGTATATATTGGAAGGACTGATCCTGCAGCTGATGCCCCAGTACTTTGGCCACCTGATGGGAAGAGCTTTTCCTCATTGGAAAAGTCCCTGATGCTGGGAAAGATTGAGGGCAAGAGAAATGGATGACAGAGGATGAGATGGTTGGATGGCAGCATTGACTCAATAGGCATGAGTTTGAGCAAACTCCAGGAGATAGTGAAAGACAAGGAAACCAGGTGTGCTGCAGTCCATGGGTTCACAAAGAGTCGGATATGACTGATTACTGAACAACACCATCAACATGTCATTAAGCAAGTTTGCTTTTCTCTATTGACCCATCTTTTTATTACAAGGGTATTTCAACCAAAAATCTAGAATGTTAAAGGAAGAACTATTTTTTCCCGTTCAGGGATAGTTTAATCACAGAAATTTTCTTGAATAACTTCTTTTCCTCTAGTAGTCATTCTTTCTATCTTCCTCTCTTTCTCCACTTCCTTCTCCTCCTTAGCTGCCTCTTTCTTCACCTCCTTCTTCTCTTCTTCTTTTCTTCCTCTCCCTCATACTGCATTGTTTTGAATCAGAAGATAAATGGGCTCCTGGCTAAGCAGCTGAACTCTGTCCCCTGTGGAGAGATATCCCAAAATAAACAGAGTGGCAGGAACAAAGAGTCTTGCTTAGATAAAAGGTAAAGAGAACACATATTTCTCATTATTGAGGTTAAAGAGACCTATCAACTGCACAAGCACAGAAAGCTTCTTTAGGGCTCAAAAAAGGAAGGAACATCACCTCATAATATATTGTGTCAACCTTCCCATAAGTCTCTACATTGGAATCCATCTTGTCTATGAGATGTGCATGCACACAAGGGAGGACCCTGAATTAAAGTAAATATGAATTCAGAGCCAGGCAAAACAACATGAGTGACCACAGGAAAATTGGAAGTGATCTATATAAGTGATTTAAACTACCACAAAGGTGTAGCTCTTTCCCTGAGGCCACCCATATATGTCTATTCACAGGTGCTTTTTTCCTCCTAATAAACAGTTTACTTTTTTCTTTACTTTCTGTTTCTTTGTTGACATGTGTTTTTCCAAAGCAGACAAGCCAGGGCTTTGTCACTAACACCTGGTTGAGTAGCTGAGATCCTGCTTTAAGCTTCTGCATGCCAAGGCAACCTGAGATCACTTTCAAACTGAAAACTAAAAGATAATGAAGAATTTGGGGGGTGGGGGGGGAGCAGACAAATAGAATTCAAGAGTAATGACATTGTAATTAAATTCTGACTCCTTTTTTCAAATTTAAGGAAGAAAAAGATATGGTCTTAGACTTCATTGTGTTATAAAATTTTGATTCTAATTCCTAAGAATAGACTTCGTTTTTAAGATTTCCACCTGTCTGGGACTGGTTCTGCATAGCCATAGATCACTGGACTTGTATAGTGGAACATTCTTGATAGGAACTGGAGCAGGAGAGGCAATTGTTACAAAGTTTGAGGTGGAGACAGGCTATCCACATTTTTCATGAGGATATTGTCCTCTTTAATAACTATGAAGACACCTGGCATTTCCTATCACTTGAATCATTTCATATTAATACAATTATACATCAAAAATCCATTAAGTGTCTCCCATTTTCATAGTACTATTGTACAGTACTGGGGCCAGAGGGTAATTGAGAGTCTTTATCAATTCCAAATACTGTCAGCCTCTCTACCAACAAAAGTGCCCCCAAATAAACATGCAATCTACATAAAAATGCTTGCTTTGTAAATGAATTTTCAAGAGAAATCTAGCAGTTCACCCCAACTTCCTTGTCAACAGAAGATATTGCTAATTCCTTCCTATAGAAAAATTTTGGAACTATCACATTAGAAAATGTAAAATTTATAAAGTATGGTGCTCTCCTTCAATGATCTTATAATTTAATTGTAGAGTAAATACATAAACTTGTAAGGAAATTAAATAGCAATAAAATACTTACTAAAGCTTTTTTTTTTTTTTTTAATGGAAATGAGAGAGTTAAGTCTGAGGTAGGTTGATAAGGAGCCCAGGGTTCTCAATGAAGAAGGAGCCTAGAGCCCTCAAGGAGAAAGCGGTTTGGGGTTCTCAAGGAGGAGAAAATGACAAACATTGTTTTTCCTACACGCCTTAGTCTTAGTCATATAAGTCATTATTTTCTTTAAGGCCAGACCTAATGATTACACAACAAAACAAATCATCTTAAACTCTGTACAGGTTATACAACAGCAATGTATCTTTCTCATGGGCACATTTCTCCTTCTTAACAAGAACCTTCTGACTAATCTTGGTATTTTAATACATTATGCATGGGAGTCAGTCTGGTAAGACCTTTCTTTCTACTGTTCTAATCTTTTTAACTTAAGAATTATGTCGTGAGAGTGGGTCTGGTGAAAGTATATAAGGCCTTGCTAAGACTATAAGGGATCAGAGCTCTCTCTGCCCACCTCTTCTGATGGCTATGTCAGAAGTTTTATCTGTCCTTTTTTATACTTCAATAAAGCTATGCTTCACAAAAGCTCTTGAGTAACCAAGCCTAGTCTCTGGCCCTGAAGCTAAATCTTCTTTGGAGGTCACAAATTTGGCATTATTCACCATCAGGTATCAGGGGAACACCATTTTTTAGATTAAAATGGGTTTTTTATTTTCTGTTCTTTAAAGATCACATTCAAAATTTGAATTCCCCCAATGCCCTGAGGCATGAGTACACAGGAAAGGAGGAGACCTCAAACCAGACTTAATGCGGAGCAGGTACAACATCACACAGGGTATCTCAGCAGGCAGGAGGAAGCATGTGGTGGACAAGGTGGAACCCTGTGGGCAGTGACATAGACAGGATATGGGACTATAGGCCTGGGCAACTGAGGGTGTTGCAGGGAATTCTGACTATTTTGGACCTGCTTTTTGACTTTAAACTTTGTTTTTTGTTGCTTTTCTTGTTACAATCATACATGTGGCCTCCCTCCCTTTGCCTAACTCTTAAACTAAAATGTCTTTGTCTAGCTAACAGGGAGATAATCTGACTTTGCCCACATGTGAATGACTGCAGGAAAGAAGAGATTAACACACCCCTCCCGAAGGTTGGCCGTTATAGGAGTGATTTGCAAGATGATGGCCTTTTTACTTTACTTTCTCAACTCTTCCCTCTCTCTGTTCTATTAAAAAACAAACAAACAAAAAATAATAAAAAACAAATAAAAATTCTGGCATCCAGACCCTAACAAGATGGCTATTTTGAGACATTAATCTTCTGTGTTCTCAGTCATCTGTCTTTCTGAATAAAGTCATATACCTTGCCTCAACACCTTGTCTCCAAACTATCAGCTGTTGAGAGGTGAGCAGATCGAGCTTGAACTCAATAACAGGGACACATTGAATGGCATGGGATGAGGAGGGCTGTCTGCTTCCCAGATTAGTTCCCTATGCCCCTGAACAGACAAGGCTTTGCCCAGACTTAGGGCAGTGCAATGCTAGGGCCAAGGTAGCACAGTGTGGCATGACTCACAGGTACTTTCCTTCAGTCCTTGAACTTGAACTCTTGGGGTAGGAGGAAGAAGAGGGGCTGCAGTGATGATGAAAAGTGTAATCTGTCACCTCAAAAACTGCAGGCTGAGTAGAAGTTTTTCTTCTTAATCAACATGTATATTGTTGATTGTCTTAATCAACATTATATTGTTATAAATAAACATATGTGCAAGAAAAATCTCCATTGGTAAAGGTATCTTCCTCTTTGTACCAGAAAGAGGATGACCAAATCTCTAGAAACATCTCAATGCAAAAGTCAGGGACTTAAATCTGCATAACAACCTTTCTCTTGTTCACTGTGCTTTTCCAAAGGTCACTTCCCATAACTACACCCTCTCCCAACATATTTTGCCTTTAGCATGAGATATTCTTAAGGTGATGACTTGAGTCATTACTAGGGGCTACTCATTTTTCCTGGGTCTCTCATATAAGCAAGAGATATACCTGTCATTAAATTTCTGTTTGTTTGTTTGTATTTTTTCCCTTTCAAGCTTGTCTTTTATTACATAGGGATTTCAGCAAGGAACCTAGAAAAGTAGAAGGAAATTTATTTTTTCTCCCACACAAGGGCAGGAATATCTGCTACTAATACTACTGTCTTGACAGAGATCCACAATGTTTAGGGAAGGTGGGAATGGAAGCAGCCAGTGACATAGGGGCTTTTCCCACATGAGAGGCAGGAGCCAAGGTACTATAGGAGGCCTTGGGATCAAGGAGACAATGAGGCTTCTCCTCCACCAACCGGGTAGAGGAAAGACAGTACAGGGCTCTTTACCAATCATAGGAGAGCTCCTGTGGGAAAATTAAAGTAGCATCACAGAAATAAGTGTCCCAAAGTCAGTAAGTCCCAGAAGGATCAGAAGGAGAATAGAAGTCAAGAATCAGAGTCTGAAGCTCTAGATCTTGGTTTCAATCCTGATTTCATCACATGCTGTCTACGTGATCCCAGGTTTCAGTTTTCCTGTCCATGAAAAATGGAAATAACAGGATGTTGCACTGTTCTGTGCTTAGTCGCTCAGTCATGTTCTACTCTTTGGGATCCCAAGGACTGTAGCCTGCAAGGCTCCTCTATCCATGAGTATTCTCCAGGCCAGAATACTGGTGTGGGTTGCCATGCCTTCCTCCAGGGAATCTTCCCAACTCAGGGATCAAACCCATGTCTCTCACATTGCAGGTAGATTCCTTACCAACTGAGCCACCAGGGAAGCCCAAGAACACTGGAGAAAGTAGCCTATTATTTCTCCAGGGAACTTCCCAACTCAGGAATCAAATCAGGATCTCCTGCATTTCAGGCCTATTCTTTACCATCTAAGCTACCGAGGAAGCCCAGGATGTTATGAAAAGTAAATAAATTAACACATCTAAAATACATAGAACAGTCCCTGATGCCACAGAATGATGTATTAGCCACCATTATTGCTTTCATCATTATCGGCTTACCAGGTGGTGTTAGAGGTAAAAAACCATTCTGCCAATGCAGGAGACATAAGAGAGGCAGGTTTGATCCCTGGGTCGAAAATATCCCCTGGAGGAGGAAATGGCAACCCACTCCAGTATTCTTGCCTGGAGAATGCTGTGGACAGAGGAGCCTGGCAAGCTACAGTCCATAGAGTTGCAAAGAGTTAGACACACCTGAAACCACTTATACACACACACACACACACACACACACACACACGCATGCACTGTTTTCTGAAGGAGGGATAACCTTCGGTTGTAGCGCTCAGGTGAGGTGCTATGGAAAAGGTCATCATTTGGACTTGGTTTGACAGAAAGTTAGTATTTGAATCAAAGGAACCTAAATTGTAGCAGAACAAAGCATGTCACCACAAAATGTATCTCTGGCTTGAGGATTATTTGGAGCTGGTTGTTTTTAAGAAACAAAAGGTTCAGGAATAATCTTTTATTACCTCCTTTAATGGCCTAAAGATAATTTAGATAAAAGGCCTTTTCTAGGAAGAAGTAATGTAATCACTGATAACTACAGTGTAATATGAATTAAGTGTGGAGAAAAGCCTGTATGATTAGAGTCCCCTCCATGTCTCACTGTCTCTGAATGGTTTAGCAAACATTTATTTACCAAATATTTGCTCTTTTTGGCTTTCTGCAAAGTAATGTTCATTCCTTTGAAGACCCAAACCGTACTTGCCTTCCCCATCTCTCAGATGGTATGTACACCTCAATTGTCCACTTTGTCCTTGAGCCCCTTATTCTATGGAATCCCATACCTGCAACAGTTAGATCTGATTTTCTCCTATTAATCTGTCATATGTCAATTCAAATCTTAGAACAGCAAGAAGTGTAGAAGAAAGTTTATTCCTTCTCCACAAGCTCAAGACTCTAAATGGTATGTGCAAGAATAATAGAATGTGTGGAGTATGATGTCTGTTTCCATGATGCTGTAGTGAATGCTGTCTCTTCTGCGTCACACCCAATAATGGTTCTGGGACAACATGATTAACATCTACTATCAATATGGTGCTAATGGTGGAAAATTTTAGAGAATCATTGCAGTTAAGCATTTTCACAGTGAGCTGTTCATATTTTTAATTTTTTTCATTATTAGATAGATTATACTTCATGATCAAGTGGACTTCATCCCAGGGATGAAAGGATTCTCCAATATGCACAAATCAGTCAGTGTGACATGCCATATTAACAAAATGAAAGACAAAAACAAGATGATCTCAATAGATGCAGAGAAAGTCTTTCACAAATTTCAATATCCAATTATGATAAAGACTCTCCAGAAAGTAGGCATAGAACATACCCTAACATAACAAAGGCCATAAATGTTAAGCATACAGCAAATATTATCCTCAATGGTGAAATGCTGAAAGTATTTCCTCTAAAGTCAGTAACAAGACAAAGATGTCTATTCTCACTACTATTATTGAACATAGTTTTGAAACTCTTAGCCATAGCAGTCAGTGAAGAAAATGAAAGAAAAGGAATCCAGGTTGGAAAAAAAGTAAATCCCTCACTGTTTTCAGATGACATGATTTTCTATGTAGAAAACCCTAAGGATGCCACCAGAAAATTACTAGAGCTAATCAATGAATATAGTAAATTCATAGGACATAAAATCAGTAGACAGAAATTCCTTGCATGCCTATACACCAACAATAAATTATCAGAAAGAGAAATTAAGGAAAGAATCTCACTCACAATTTCAACAAAAAAAAATGAAATAAAATACTTTGGAACAAATTTGCCTAAAGAGACGAAAGTCCTGTATGTAGAAAACTCTAAGGTAACACTGAAGAAAGAAATCAAAGATGATGCAAATTGGTGGAGAGATATGTTTTTTGATTAGAAGTATCAATATAGTGGAAATGACTGTACTACCCAAAGCAAGAGTAAATGCAATCTCTTTCAAATTACCAACGATATTTTTCACAGAATTAGAACAAATAATTTCTTAATTGGTATGGACACACAAAAGGCCTTGAATAGCCAAAGTAATCTTGAGAAAGAAAAATGGAGTTGGAGGTATCAACCTTCCTGACTTCAGACTATACTACAAATCTACAGTCATCAAGACAGTATGGTACTGACACAAAAACCAAAATATAGACCTTTGGAACAAGATAGAAAGCCCAGAGACAAATCCATGCACCTATGGATAACTTATCTTTGACAAATATGCCAAAAATACACAACAGAGAAAAGGCAGTTTCTTCAACAAGTGGTGGTGGGAAAACTGATGCCTAAAAGAATGAAATTAGAACACTTCCTAACACCATACACAAAGATAAACTAAAAATGGATTAAAGACTGTAAAAGCAAAACTCTAAGAATGAAATAGAGGCAGAATACTCTCTGACACAAATCACATCAAGATCCTCTAACACCAACCTTCTAGGGTAATGGAAATTAAAAAAAAAGGGGGATATAATTAACCTTAAAAGCTTTTGCATAATAAAGGAAACTCTAAGCAAGGTGGAAAAAAACTCAAAATGGGAGAAAATAATAGCAAATGAAACAATCAATAAAGAATTAATCTCCATCAACAGATGAATGGATAAGAAAGCTGTGGTACATATACACAATGGAATATTACTCAACCATTAAAAAGAATTCATTTGAATCAGTTCTACTCAGGTGGACGAAACTGGAGCCTATTATACAGAGTGAAATAAGCCAGAAGGAAAAACAAAAATACATTATACTAACGCATATATATGGAATTTAGAAAGATGGTAACGAGAACCCTGTATGCGAGACAGCAAAAGAAACACAGATGTATAGAACAGTCTTTTGGACTCTATGGGAGAGGGCAAGGGTGAAATGATATGGGAGAATGGCATTGAAACATGTTAATTATCATATGTGACATCAATCACCATCCCAGGTTTGATGTTCAGGGCTGGTGCACCAGGATGACCCAGAGAGAGGGAATCGGGAGGGAGTAGGAAGGGGGACTCTGGAAGGGGAACATATGTATACCCATGGCAGATTCATGTCAATGTATGGCAAAATCAACACAATAATGGAAAGAAATTTTTAATTAATTAATTAATTAAAAATGAATTGATCTCCAAAATAAACAAGCATATCATACAGCTTGATACCAGAAAAATAAACAATCTAATCAAAAAGTGGGCAGAAGACCTTAACAGACATTTCTCCAATGACATACAGATGGATAACAAACACAGGAACAGATTCTCAACATCACTCATCAGAGAAATGCAAAGCAAAACTACTATGAGGTACACCAGTCATAATGGCCATAGTCAAAAAGTCTACCAACAGCAAATATTGGAGAAAGTGTGGAGAAAAGGAAACCCTCTTGTACTGTTGGTGTGTAGGCAAATTGGTATAGCCATGATATAGTCACTATGGAGAATAATATGGAGCTCCCTTAAAAAAACTTGGAATAAAGATATCTGACTACTGGGTATATATGCTGAGGAAATCATAACTGAAAAAGACACATGTACCCCAGTGTTCACTGCAGCAATATTTGCAATAGCCAGGACCTGAAAGTAACCTAATTGTCCATTGACAAATGAATAAGGAAATTGGTACAATTGTATATAAATGGAAAATTACTCAGTCATAAAAAGGAACACATTTGAGTCAGCTCTAATGAAGTGGATGAACCTAGAACCTATCGTATAGAGTGAAGAAAGTCAGAAAAAGAAAGACAAATATCAAATATTATTACCATATATATATGGAATCTAGAAAAATAGTAATGATGTTCCTACTTGCAAGGAAGCAAAGGAGATACAGTTATAAACAACAGAATTTTGGGCATAGTGGGGGAAGGAGAAGGTGGGATGATTTGAGAGAATAGCATTTAAACATATATATTGCCATGTGTAAAATGCATTATCAGTTGGAGTTTGATGTATGAACCCAAAGCCAGTTGCCTGTGACAACCTAGAGGCATGAGATGAGGAGGGAGGTGGCAGGGGATACATATATACACCTGTGGCTGATTTCTGTTTATGGATAGCAGAAGCCATCAGAATATTGTAATTATCCTCTAACTAAAAATTAAAAATAACTAAATGAAAATTTAAAAAAACATCATCAGGAGTTGCATGTATAATTTTGAGATTAATTCTTTGTCAGTTGCTTCATTTACTATTATTTTCTCCCATTCTGAAGGCTGTCTTTTCACCTTGCTTATAGTTGCCTTTGTTGCACAGAAGCTCTGAATTTTAATTAGGTCCCATTTGTTTATTTTTGCTTTTATTTCCAATATTCTGGGAGGTGAGTCATAGAGGATACTGCTGTGATTTATGTCAAGAGTGTTTTACCTATGTTTTCCTCTAGGAGTTTTATAATTTCTGATCTTACGTTTAGATCTTTAATCCATTGTGAGTTTATTTTTGTGTATGGTGTTAGAAAGTGTTCTAGTTTCATTCTTTGACAAGTGGTTGATGAGTTTTCCCAGCAACACTTGTTAAAGAGATGGTTTTTTCTCCATTGTATATTTTAGCCTCCTTTGTCGAAGATAAGCTGTCTATAGGTGCGTGGCTTTATCTCTGGCATTTCTACTTTGTTCCATTGATCTATATTTCTGTCTTTGTGCTAGTACCATACTGTCTTGATGACTGTGGCTTTGTAGCAGAGCCTGAAATCAGGCAGGTTGATCCCTCTAGTTTCATTCTTCTTTCTCAACATTACTTTGGCTATTCGAGGTTCTGTGTATTTCCACACAAATTGTGAAATTATTTATCCTAATTCTCTGAAAAAGACCATTGGTAGCTTGATAGGGGTTGCATTGAATCTATAGATTGCTTTGGGTAGTATACTCGTGTTCACTATATTGATTCTTCCAATCCATGAACATGGTATATTTCTCCATCTATTTGTGTCCTCTTTGATTTCCTTCACCAGTGTTTTTAGTTTTATATACATGGGTCTTTTGTTTCTTTTGGTAGATATGTTCCTAACTATTTTATTCTCTTCATTGTAATGGTGAATGGAATTGTTTCCTTAATTTCTCTATCTATTTTCTCATTGTTAGTGCATAGGAATGCAATAGATTTCTGTGTATTGATTTTATATTCTGCAACTTTACTATATTCACTGATTGGCTCTAGGAATTTTCTGGTGGAGTTTTTAGGGTTTTCTATGTAGAGGATCATGTCATCTGCAAACAGTGAGAGTTTTACTTCTTCTTTTCCAGCCTGGATTCCATTTCTTTCTTTTTCTTCTCTGATCACTGTAATTAAAACTTCCAAAACAATGTTTAATAGTAGTGGTGAGAGTGGGCACTCTTGTCTTGTTCCTGACGTTAGGGGAAATGCTTTCAATTTTTCACCATTGAGGATAGTGTTTGCTGTGGGTTTGTCATATATAGCTTTTATTGTGTTGAGGTATGTTCCTTCTATTCCTGCCTTTTGGAGGGCTTTTATCATAAATGGATGCTGAATTTTGTCAAAGGCTTTCTCTGCATCTATTGAGATAACCATATGGTTTTTATTTTTTGATTTGTTAATGTGGTGTATTACATTGATTGATTGATTTGTGGCTATTGAAGAATTCTTGCATCCCTGGGATATAGCCCATTTGGTCATGATGTATGATCTTTTTAATATGTTGTTGAATTCTGTTTGCTAGAATTTTGTTAAGGATTATTGCATCTATGTTCATCAGTGATATTGGCCCTTAATTTTCTTTTTTTGTGGCATCTTTGTCAGATTTTGGTATTAGGGTGATGGTGGCCCCATAGAAAATGAGTTTGGCAGTTTACCTTCATTGGCAATGTTCTGGAAGAGTTTGAGTAGGATAGGTGTTAGCTCTTCTCTAGATTTTTGGTAGAATTCAGCTGTGAAGCCATCTGGTCCTGGGCTTTTGTTTTCTGGAAGATTTCTGATTAAAATTTCAATCTCCATGCTTGTGTTGGGCCTGTTAAGATTTTCCATTTCTTCCTGGTTCAGTTTTGGGAAGTTGTACTTTTCTAAGAATAGGACTGTTTCTTCTAAGTTGTCCATTTTATTGGCATATAGTTGCTGGTTGTAGTCTGTTATGATCCTTTGTATTTCTGTGTTGCCTGTTGTGATCTCTCCATTTTAATTTCTAATTTTGTTGATTTGATTTTTCTCCCTTTGTTTCTTGATGAGTCTGGCTAATGGGCAAGCAACTCCTGCAGCTCACTTCCAGAAAAATAAATGGCACAATGAAAAAGTGGCCAAAGAACTAAACAGAAATTTCTCCAAGGAAGAGAGTCTTTTGGACTCTATGGGAGAGGGCAAGGGTGGGGTGATATGGGAGAACAGCATTGAAACATGTAAATTATTATATGTGAAATCAATCACCAGTCCAGGTTTGATGCTTGATACAGGGTGCTCAGGGCTGGTGCACAGGGATGACCCAGAAAGATTAAATCAAGAGGGAGATGCGAGGGAGGTTCTGGAAGGGGAACATATGTATACCCATGGTGGATTCATGTCAATGTATGGCAAAACCAACATGATAATGTAAAGAAAATAAATAAATAAATAAAATTAAAATAATAATAATAAAAAGAAGACATACATATGGCTAATAAACACATGAAAAGATGCTCGATATCATTTATTATCAGAGAAATTCAAATCAAAACCACAATGAAGTACCATTTCATGCCAGTCAGAATGGCTGCTAACCAAATGTCTACAAGCAGTAAATGCTGGAGAGGGTGTGGAGAAAAGGGAACTCTCTTACACTGTTGGTGGGAATGAAAACTAGTACAGCCACTATGGAAAAAAGTGTGGAGATTCCTTAAAAAACTGGAAATAGAACTGCCATATGACCCAGCAATCCCACTGCTGGGTATACACACTGAGGAAACCAGAACTGAAAGAGACATATGTACCCCAATGTTAATTACAGCCCTGTTTATAATATCCAGGACTTGGATGCAACCTAGATGCCCATCAGCAGATGAATGGATAAGAAAGCAGTGGTACATATACACAAAGGAATATTATTCAACCATTAAAAATAATACATTTGAATCAGTTCTAATGAGGTGGATGAAACTGGAACCCATTATACAGAGTGAAGTGAGCCAGAAAGAAAAACACCAATACAGTATACTAATACTTATATATGGAATTTAGAAAGATGGAAATGGTAATCCTGTATGTGAGACAGTGAAAGAGACGCAGATGTACAGAACAGTCTTTTGAACTCTATGGGAGAGGGCGAGGGTGGGATGATTTGGGAGAATGGCATTGAAACATGTAAATTATCATATGTGAAACATATTGCCAGTTCATGTTTGATGCATGATACAGGGTGCTCGGGGCTGGTGCACTGGGATGACCCAGAGAGATGGGATGGGGAGGGAGGTTGGAGGGAGATTCATGACAGGGAACACATGCATACCCATGGCTGATTCATGTCAATGTATGGCAAAGCCAATGCAATATTGTAAAGTAAAATTTTTAAAAAATATATTTAAAAAATGAATGAAATCATTGCAGATGATGACTTCAGGCATGAAAAAAAGTCATCAATGAGAGTTGTTGTAACAGTTCCTTGGTAACACATTCACACTACAATAAGCTTAAAGACAAAGATAAATATACAAAGTAAGTAAAAGTCACATATAACTCCATTTGTTGAAAGTAGGAAATATTCATTTTTCTTTCTCGCTTTCTTTCTTCCTTGTTTTTTTGTTCTTTTAACTTATGACTGTGAGATGCACAGTAGATTGAATTTCACAGCTCTGCTATTAAATTATCTATTCCTGTCACCTATAATATTCAAACCTTTCCCATATCATTAATCTCAACTGAGCTAATTGGAATTGGGCTCTACTTTTATGGGCTCCAAAATCACTTTAAATGGTGATTACAGCCATGAAATTAAAGACACTTACTCCTTGGAAGGAAAGTTATGACCAACCTAGACAGCATATTAAAAAGCAGACATTATTTTGTCAACAAAGGTCCATCTAGTCAAGGCTATGGTTTTTCCAGCGGTCATGTATGGATATGAGAGTTGCAATTGATGCTTTTGAACTGTGGTGTTGGAAAAGACTCTTCAGAATCTGTTGGACTGCAAGAAGATCCAACCAGTCCATCCTAAAGGAAATCAGTCCTGAATATTCATCAGAAGCACTGATGCTGAAGCTGAAACTCCAATACTTTGGCCACCTGATGCGAAGAGCTGACTCATGTGAAAAGACTCTGATTTTGGAAAAGATTGAGGTCAGGAAGAGAAGGTGATGACAGAGGATGAGATGGTTGGATGGCATCGCCGACTCAATGAACATGAGTTTGGGTGGACTTCAGTAGTTGGTGATGGGCCACGCTGCAGTTCATGGAGTCGCAGAGTTGGACACGATTGAGAGACTGAACTGAACCAAATGACAAAAAGATTGTCTGCCAAAGGAGATGTCCACAGGGGTACATTTACAATATTTTACATAGTTAGCCAACAGTGTGTGTGTGTGTTCAACAAACTAAATAAAAATAAATAAAAGCAATCTGTCTTCCCCATAAGTTATTAAAATATGTTGGGGTTGAGTTGAAAACAAATCACCTCAGCACACATTCATGATTTGCTAAATATAAACTAATAACTAATGAAAAATGTATGAAAAAGTAGATAAAAGATTCAATTATCCTTCAGCAAGTGAATATTCTTGTCTGGAGATAGACAAAAAACATTCACATCATATTCCTCAGAGGTCTTATCACCTAAAACATATGGCTTGGTGACCAAGATGATGGGATCAGTAGTTAGGCAGAACAGATTTGCAATCTCACTTCACTCATCCATACAATTTTGGCCACATTATTTGTTCCTGAGAAGCCTAAGTATCTTCATCTCTGTTTATAAATTAATTTATTTTAATTGGAAGCTAATTACTTTGCAATTCTTTATCTTTTGATTGAGGGTAACAACACATTTCCTTGTAGTGTTTTTGTGAACACTAAGATAATTCATTCAAAGAGTTCAGACCATAGTGAAGTCAATAAACATTAGCTATTATGCTACACAATAACAATATTTATTAATATGCCATTATTAGTTGTATTCCTATGATAAGAGGGTGTTAACCTAAACACCAGTGGATCTCACTGCCCAGTATCTGTAATTCTTTGCAATGTGGCATTACCATTTCTCTCATAGTAGGTGAAATCTACCTCTATATTTCTTGTATCTGGGCTGACCTTGAGATTTGCTGTGGTGAAAGTAATGTTGGGTGAGTTCTAATAATTCTAACCTTAACAATCATTACTTTTTCTGTTCTTGCTCTATTGGAGCATGTCTGTCATTATATGGAGAATCACTGTCTAGCTTTCTGGAGGATGAGACACCATATGGAAGAAAATTAAGACACTCGTGCAACATCCAGCAAACTGCTAGATACATGATTGAGGCCATCATGGATCATCCAGCCCTAGCTGAACCATCAGGTGGCCACAGCCACATAACTGATCTTGGGAGAAACCAGCAGAGATGCCATCCATCTGTGCTCAACCAGTATTGCTCATCTGCAAGTAAAATCCTTTTTGCTTTAAGTCATGTTTTGTGATTTGTTACACAGTAATAGTTAACTGAATCAGTTTTATATATAATTTTTCTCTACAAACTCCTTTCACTCAAATATTTTAAGGGCCCAATGTTGCTTGTGCATATTCTTTAAAACACACATGCTAGATACTAGGACTAGAAGTATCACATTATGCTTGCTAAGGTCACTCTTCATATGAAGAGATTTTATTTGGAAAGGAGACACCTGCAGCATATAGATAGTAAATTGTATGATCCAAGAAAGAATAAGACAAGTTTATATTTTTAGTAATTTCTGTTCAAAATCTAGTGAGAAAAATACTTAGCACTGGTATTAAAAATTTAAGTAGAATGTATGACAAAATTTTAAAACTGAGAATTCTCAGACTATTTTCCTTAGAAAGGCACTTGAAGCATTTAAAGAATCAGGGGAAATCAGGCCTGAAACAAGACAGGCTTGGTCTCAGGGATTATCAATCATCTCTGTTAATCTTGGCTTTGCAAATGACATGGAAACTAGAAGCAAACCCAGGGTAAATGCAGGAATTTAGGTAACAGTCCAGTGATAAGCTGTGTTCTTGAAAACAGAAATGAAAGGAAGCAGCAATAAAAAGTGTAGGAATTCCAGGGGTTGAAAAAAGATGTGAGATGGGTGTTCAAAATAAATGTGGCTCAGCCTAAAGTCTGAAAGGGGTGGGGGGAAGAAGCAAGACAGGAAGAGAATGATGGAGGAAGTTTTTGTGGTTAAATAGTTTTTTTTTGTTCGGTTTTTTCCTTAAAGTCTTCATCAGAGCTTACAAAGAGCACATTAGCTGAAGAATTAAAACTTGCTACAGTTTAGGATAAAGAAGTCTCCCTGGGAGAAAACCAGAGGAGGGCTTCTCAAAGGTCTCAGAATCTTTGTGTATATTACAGTGAAGTAAGTTGATTTTTCTGGTAAACTTACTTGGGCTCATGTTAAATGATTAGTTGATTCTAAATCTCATCTCACTTGAAAAAGACAGTAGTTAAAACTATTTTTTTTTCTATTTTCCCACTTAATAAACCTATTTACATAAAGCAAACAAATTAAATATGTCAATTTTATTTTAGTTTAACAATATTTTTTACAAAACTAGAAAAGGAGAACTCAATCTTAAAATATAAATGAATCCTTATTATATCATTTTCAAGAAATGTATCATACACTATCTTCACTTGTTTTCCACTTACTTTGAGCTCATGCAACAAGTTTTACTTCCTGGTCAATCATTGACTGTTCTACAATACCCGAGTTTTCAATGGAAACATTTTAGTCTTTATTGTCATAACTAATGAAAAGCAGTTGACAATAATGTGCACTTCATAAAGTTCTCTCTTCCCTTGATATCTGTGACCCAGATTCTCCATTCCTCTCATTAGATTCCCTCCCTCTTTGTCCTTTTAAACAATTGTGATCCAAGACTTTATTCTGTTCTTGGAACTCTCTACTTTTGTATTTGCCATAGTTTTCCTTCTTTCTTTTTTTTTTCCTTGTCAATATTATCCATCCTCCCCCATGATTATTATTTTTTTTATTATATAAGTTTCAGGTGTACACCATTATGATTATATATATATTATATATATATATTATATATATATATATAATATATATATATATATATTTAGCTTGGTAGAAGTGGCAGCTTTCACGATGTGGCTTCAAGATCACCTCAGCCTCATTTGCACCGTACTTTTTACTACAGTTAATGCTACTAGCACAGAACTATTCTGAACGTCCTGAATAGATCATGTAATATTATGCTCTGTACCTTGTACTTGCGAATCTATTTGCATGGATATTCTTCTCTCTTCCACCTGGTTATGGAACAGATTAAGGAAGGAAGCATTCCTTAAGACAGTGCACACACTGTTTGCTTTATAAAGTTATCCTTAATAGTCTCGATTTTTTCTTTTTAGGTTTATGCATGTACTTTTGCGTACAAATGTCAAACTTAATTATAATCACTTGTCAACATGAGTTGACAACGCTCAGTTATGTCCAATTCTTTGCAATTCCATGGACTATAGCCCACCAGAATCCTCCCGGCAATTTCCCAGGCAAGAGTACTGGAGTGGGTTGCCATTTCCTTCTCCAGGGGATCTTCCTGACCCAGGGATCGAATTGCAGGCAGACGCTTTACCCTCTGAGCCACCAGGGAAGCCCCTCAAATAAGTCCCTAGCTCAAAGCTTGACCATTGGTATGATGGTTATATATAAATCAATAAGATGGTTTATTAATGAGTGAGTGATAGAACTTCTTGTGCCAGACTCATATTCCTTGTCATATTGTAGCAGATTTTCAAGCTGAAATAAAAACGCATGACTTTATAATACGAGTGCTTCTTACTTCATGTTTCCTTTGTAAGGGAAACACATGTATACATATGGTGGATTCATGTCAATGTATGGCAAAACCAACACAATAATGTAAAGAAAAAGAAAAATAAAGGCAACACAAATATGTGCTTAAAAGATTGGCATTACTAAAACAAATGTTGATGATTTGATGGCTTTTCTTCCTTTCACCCACAAGCTAGTTACTGAATTCCTGGGTCACTGATAATAGCACTCCTGGCAATGATGATTTTCATCTTGTTGAGTGCAAATTATAGATTTGGGTCTCTAACCAAATCAAGGTTCTTCTTCATCTGATTTAAATTTGCACATTATGAATAATTTTGTCACTGCACTTTCACTGTGTTTGGTTAGCTTTGTTTAGAGCCTCCACACATGGTTTTATATACCTCACTGAAAGTAAAATGTAATAATTATTTATAAAATTTTAGAGTGAGAGTTGGTATTTGAAAAGCCTAAAAATGAAACATATGTTGGCTTTGTAATGGTGATTATTGATTTTATTTAAAATACTCTAAAAATGTATGCTTTTTTCCTAGGTCAGGTAATCAAACAGAAAATTATGGTTAAAATAGCACTTAAAAGTAGAAATCCAGTGATTTTATTTTTATTTTATCCTGTGAATAGACACATTCCATTCCATTAAATGAAAGAAAAAAATTAAGTAGATCTTAACTAAAGGGCATTTGTATAGCCTCCAAACATTGCCATTACATGCAATACTATTGAAAGCTTGCTTTTTTTTTAATATCTTTTTTTTTATTGTTTTTGCCATACAATGACATGACATCACCATGGGTTCATATATGCTTCCCCTCCAGAACCCCCCTCCCTCCTCCCTCCCCCCCCCCGGGAAATCTCGCTGCACCAGCCCCAAGCATCAATCCTGGGCTGGGGATTGATTAGACATATGATAATTAACATGTTTCAATGCCCTTCTCCCATATCACCCCACCCTTACCCTCATCCACAAAATCCACAAGTCTATTCTATACATCTGCGTTCCTTTTGCTGTCTCGCATGTTGGGTTCTCGTTAC
>ML660816.1:2259277-2337276 GCA_007570785.1 Antilocapra americana | reverse complement strand
AATCTCGCTGCACCAGTCCCGAGCATCAATCCTGGGCTGGCGATTGAATAGACACATGACAATTAACATGCTTCAATGCCCTTCTCCCATATCATCCCACCCTTACCCTCATCCACAATGTCCACGAGTCTATTCTATACATCTGCGTTCCTTTTGTTGTCTCCCATGTTGGGTTCTCGTTACTGTCTTTCTAAATTCCATATATATGTGTTAATATACTGTATTGTTGTTTTTGCTTCTGGCTTACTTCACTCTGGATAATGGGCTCCAGTTTCGTCCATCTGAGTAGAATTGCTTCAAATGAATTTTTTTTTAATGCTGAGTAATATTCCGTTGTGTATATGTACGACAGCTTTCTTATCCATTCGTCAGTTGATGGGCATCTAGGTTGCTTCCATGTCCTGGCTATTGTAAACAATGCAGAGATGAACATTGGGGTACACATGGCTCTTTCAATTCTGGTTTCCTCGGTGTATATGTCCAGCAGTGGGATTGCTGGGTCATATGGCAGGTCTATTTGCAGCTTTTTAAGGAATCTCCACACTGTTTTCCATAGTGGCTGTACTAGTTTGCATTCCCACCAACAGTGTAAGAGGGTTCCCTTTTCTCCACATCCTCTCCAGCATTTATTGCTTGTAGACTTTTGGATGGCAGCCATTCTGAATGGTGTAAAGTGGTACCGCATTGTGGTTTTGATTTGCATTTCTCTGATAATGAGTGATGTTGAACATCTTTTCATGTGTTTGTTAGCCATTTTTATATCTTCTTTGGAGAAATGTCTGTAAAGTTCTTTGGCCCACTTTTTAATTGGGTTGTTTATTTTTCTAGAATGGAGCTGCAGGAGTTGTTTGTATATTTTTGAGATTAATTGTTTGTCTGTTGCTTCATTGGCTATTATTTTCTCCCATTCTGAAGGCTGTCTTTTCACCTTGCTTATAGTTTCCTTTGTTGTGCAGAAGCTTTTAATTTTAATTAGGTCCCATTTGTTTATTCTTGTTTTTATTTCCAATATTCTGGGAGGTGGGTCATGGAGTATCCCGCTTTGGGTTATGGCAGAGAGTGTTTTGCCTATGTTATCCTCTAGGAGTTTTATAGTTTCTGGTCTTATGCTTAGATCTTTGATCCATTTTGAGTTTATCATTGTGTATGGTGTTAGAAAGTGATCTAGTTTCATTCTTTTACAAGTGGCTGTCCAGTTTTCCCAGCACCACTTGTTAAAGAGGTTGTCTTTTCTCCATTGTATATTCTTGCCTCCTTTGTCAAAGATAAGGTGTCCATAGATGCGTGGATTTATCTCTGGGCTTTCTATTCTGTTCCATTGATCTATATTTCTGTCTTTGTGCCAGTACCATACTGTCTTAATGACTGGGGATTTGTAGTATAGCCTAAAGTCATGTAGGTTGATTCCTCCAGTTCCATTCTTCTTTCTCAAGATTGCTTTGGCTATACGAGGTTTTTTGTATTTCCATACAAATTGAGAAATTATTTGTTCTAATTCTCTGAAAAAGATCTCTGGTAGCTTGATAGGAATTGCATTGAATCTATAGATTGCTTTGGGTAGTATACTCATTTTCACTATATTGATTCTTCCAATCCACGAACACGGCACATTTCTCCATCTGTTTGTGTCCTCTTTGATTTCTTTCATCAGTGTTTCATAGTTTTCTATATACAAGTCTTTTGATTCTTTAGGTAGAAATACTCCTAAGTATTTTATTCTTTTTGTTTCGATGGTGAATGGAATTGTTTCCTTAATTTCTCTTTCTGATTTCTCACTGTTAGTGTATAGGAATGCCAGGGATTTCTGTGTGTTGATTTTGTATCCTGAAACTTTGCTATATTCACTGATTAGCTCTTGTAATTTTCTCGTAGAGTCTTTAGGGTTTTCAATATAGAGGATCATGTCATCTGCAAACAGAGAGAGTTTTACTTCTTCTTTTCCAATCTAGAATCCTTTGATTTCTTTATATGCTCTGATTTCTGTGGCCAAGACTTCCAAAACTATGTTGAAGAGTAGTGGTAGAGTGGGCACCCTTGTCTTGTCCCTGATTTCAGGGGGAATGCTTCCAGCTTTTGACCATTGAGGATAATGTTTGCTGTGGGTTTGTCATATATAGCTTTTATTATGTTGAGGTATGTTCCTTCTATTCCTACTTTTTGGAGGGTTTTTATCATAAATGGATGTTGAATTTTGTCAAAGGCTTTCTCTGCATCTATTCAGATAATCATGTGGTTTTTATTTTTCAATTTGTTAATGTGGTGTATTACATTGATTGATTTATGAATATTGAAGAATCCTTGTATCCCTGGGATAAAGCCTACTTGATCATGATGTATGATCTGTTTTATGTGTTGTTGGATTGTATTTGCTAGAATTTTGTTGAGGATTTTTGCATCTAAGTTCATCAGTGATATTGGCCTGTAGTTTTCTTTTTTGTGTCATCTTTGTCGGGTTTTGGAATTAGGGTGATGGTGGCCTCATAGAATGAGTTTGGAAGTTTACCTTCCTCTGCAATTTTCTGGAAGAGTTTGAGTAGAATTGATGTTAGCTCTTCTCTAAATTTTTGATAGAATTCAGCTGTGAAGCCATCTGGTCCTGGGCTTTTGTTTTTTGGAAGATTTCTGATTACGGTTTCAATTTCCGTGCTTGTGATGGGTCTATTAATATTATCTATCTCTTCCTGGTTTAGTCTTGGAAAGTTGTACTTTTCTAGGAATTTTTCAATTTCATCCAAATTGTCCAGTTTATTTGCATATAGTTGCTGATAATAGTCTCTTATGATCCTTTGTATTTCTATGTTTTCTGTTGTGTTCTCTCCGTTTTCATTTCTAATTCTGTTGATTTGATTCTTCTCCCTTTGTTTCTTGATGAGTCTGGCTAATGGTTTGTCAATTTTATTTATCTTCTCAAAGAACCAGCTTTTGGCTTGGTTGATTTTTGCTATGGTCACTTTTGTTTCCTTTGCATTTATTTCTGCCCTGATCTTTAAGATTTCTTTCCTTCTACTAGACCTGGGCTTCTGCATCTCTTCCCTTTCTATTTGCTTTAGGTGTAAAGTAAGGTCATTTATTTGATTTTTTCTTGTTTCCTGAGGTGAGGTTGTATTGTTATGAACTTTCCCCTTAGTATTGCTTTCACAGTGTCCCATAGGTTTTGGGCTGTTGTGTTTTCATTTTGATTCATTTCCATGCATAACTGAATTTCTTTTTTGATTTCTTCTGTGATTTGTTGGTTATTCAGCAGTGTGTTGTTGAGCCTCCATATGTTGGAAGTTTTGAAAGGTTTTCTCCTGTAGTTGATATCTAATCTCACTGCATTGTGGTCAGAAAAGATGCTTGGGATGATTTCAATATTTTTGAATTTATCAAGGTTAGATTTATGGCCCAGGATGTGATCTATCCTGGAGAAGGTCCCGTGTGCACTTGAGAAAAAGGTGAAATTCCTTGTTTTGGGGTGGAATGACCTATAGATATCAATTAGGTCTAGTTGATCTATTGTATCATTTAAAGTTTGAATTTCCTTGTTACTTTTCTGTCTAGTTGATCTATCCATTGGTGTGTGTGGTGTATTAAAGTCTCCCACTATTATTGTGTTGTTGTTGATTTCCCCTTTCATACTTGTTAGCATTTGCCTTACATATTGTGGAGCTCCTATGTTAGGTGCATAAATATTTATAATTGTTATTTCTTCTTCCTGGATTGATCCTTTGATCATTACGTAATGTCCATCTTTATCTCTTTTCACTGCCTTTATTTTAACGTCTACTTTATCTGATATGAGTATTGCCACTCCTGCTTTCTTTTGGTCTTTATTCACATGGAATATCTTTTTCCAGCCTTTAACTTTCAGTCTATATGTGTCCCTAGGTTTGAGGTGAGTCTCTTGTAGACAATATACATAGGGGTCTTGTTTCTGTATCCAATCGGCCAATCTTTGTGTTTTGGTTGGGGCATTCAGCCTGTTTACATTTAAGGTAATTATTGATAAGTATGATACCCTTGCCATTTATTTTATTGTTTTGGGTTCCAGATTATCTATCCCATCGGTGTTTCCTATCTAGGCAAGTTCCTTTAGCATTCGTTGGAGGGATGGTTTGGTGTTGCTGAATTCTCTCAGTTTCTGCTTGTCTGAGATAATTTTGAATTCTCCTTCAAATTTGAATGAGATCCTTGCTGGGTACAGTAATCGGGGTTGTAGATTGTTTTCTTCCATGACTTTAAGTATGTTTTGCCATTCCCTTCTGGCCTGAAGCGTTTCTATTGAGAGATCAGCCGTTATCCTTATGGGATTCCCCTTGTGAGTTATTTTTTGTTTCTCCTTTGCTGCTTTTAAAATTTGCTCTTTATATTTGATATTTGTTAATTTGATTAATATGTGTCTTGGGGTGTCCCGCTTGGGGTTCATTCTATTTGGGACTCTCTGTGTTTCTTGGACCTGAGTGGCTATTTGCTTTCCCAATTTAGGGAAGTTTTCAACAATTATCTCTTCAAGAATTTTCTGATGGTCTTTCTTTTTGTCTTCTTCTTCTGGGACTCCTATGATTCGAATATTGGTGCGTTTAATATTGTCCCAGAGGTCTCTAAGATTGTCTTCATTTCTTTTAATTCTTTTTTCATTTTTCCTTTCTGTTTCATTTATTTCTGCTATTCTGTCTTCTACCTCACTTATCCTGTCTTCTATTTCTGTTATTCTACTGTTGGTTCCCTCCAGGGTGTTTTTGATCTCATGTATTGCATTATTCATTGTATTTTGTCTCTTTTTCATTTCTTCTAAGTCCTTGTTAAAGCTTACCTGCATCTTCTCAATCCTTGCCTGCAGGTTATTGAGCTGCAACTCCAACTTATTTTCCAGGTTTTGGATCATTTTCACTATCATTATTCGGAATTCTTTGTGAGGTAGACTTCCTATCTCTTCGTCTTTTGTTTGGTCTAGGGGGTATTTATCCTGTTCCTTTACTTGCTGGGTATTTCTCTGCCTTTTCATCTTGTTTATCTTGCTGTGTTGTCCCTTTATTGTGGGGGTTCCTCTCTGTGGGAGGGGTTGGATGTGTGGTTTGTCGAAGTTTCCTGGATGGGAAAGCTTGTGTGGTTTTCTGGTGGGTGGGTCTAGGTTTCCTCACTGTTACTAGCAAGAGATAAGAATGGGGAGAAAGCAGTCAAGCCAATGATCTCACTCCCAGGTAACAATGGGTACTGGACCTTGGATCCTAAAAGGTACAAAGTTGATACCAGGTGCTAATGAGTGAAGATTAAAAATCTAGAGTAAAGACTGGATTCTCAAAAATACTTAAAAAAAAAAAAGAAAGAAAGAAAGCTAAAGGAGAAAAAAGAAAAAAAAATTTAAAAATCAATTAAAAAAACATAAAATAAAAACAGGGGGAAAAAGTGGAGATATAAAAGGTAAGAGAAGAAATAGGATGGAGAATACAATAAGGGAGAAAGAGGAGATTTAAAAAAAAAACAAACGAAAAATAAAAATAAAGGAAAAGAAAGAAAAATGAAAAAAATAAAAGATAGCAAGGTCATAGGGGACTTAAAAATTCTAAAAAAAAAAAAAAGAAAAAAATATATATAAAAGTTTTAAAAATTTAAAAGGTGTTCCTAGTACAGCTATAATTAAGGCTTTCTCTGGTGCTGATGCGTACAGCGAAGGGTCTGTAGATTTTCAGATGATTCCTTGGTCCGGCTTCTCCTTCTCACAGTCTATAGACTCCTTTCTATGCAGTCTGCGCCACCTGCAGGGATTTAATCTGCTACTCCTGTCAGTTCCAAACCTGTTCGCTCTGCTTGCTTTTGCTTTAGCGTCTTCTGTTTGCTGGTCTTTTAAGTGTGTATTCAGCGCTTTGGAGTTTGCCCTGCTCCTGGTGAGAGGGCTTCCCACGCCCCCTCTGCTCAAGCTCTCTGTCGTCCGCCCAGCACAGTTGAGGAGTGCAGCTTGTCCCCTCCCCTGGCCCAGCCGCTCGGTTTTCTCAGCGTGCAGCTGAGAGCAGGCCTTCTGGTTCGGGCTTGTACTTTTCACGGTCTATAGTCTCCTTTCTATGCAGTCTGTGCCACCGGCAGGGATTTAATCTGCTACTCCTGTCAGTTCCAAAGCTGTTCGCTCTGCTTGCTTTAGCGTCTTCTGTTTGCTGGTCTTTTAAGTGTCTATTCAGCACTTTGGAGTTTGCCCTGCTCCTGGTGAGAGGGCTTTCCCAGCCCCCTCTGCTCAGGCTCTCTGTCGTCCGCCCAGCACAGTTGGGGAGTGCGGCTTCTCCCCTCCCTTGGCCCCACCGCTCGGTTTTCTCTGCGTGCAGCTGAGCACGCCTTCTTCGGTGTGTACAGCACCTATCCGTCCAGAATCCCCAGAAGTCTTGGTTACCCTCGCAGGGGCTGGGTTATGCCCACTGCTCTCGGGCGGGGGCTGGGCGGGTCCGCAGCCCACAGCTGCCCAGCTCCACCGTGCCGGCTGCCTCTCCCGTTGCCTCTGCACCGCCCTTTGTTCTGTGAGAGGGCCTGGGGGGGCGGGGGCTTTTCCTGGGAGGTTAGGTCCCTCGGGCTGCTCAGTTCCCTGAGCGCACGGCCCACCCCTCCCTGAGCAGCGGCACTCCGCTTCGGCTAGTGGGGGGTGGGGCACCCGTGCTGCCGCTCGGCTGTGCCTTGTAGCCAGAGACGTACCTTCCAGGGCTTAACTATTAATCTACTTTTATTCCCAGCTATATTGCTCTCCAAGATTCACCGCAGATCTGCCAGAGAGAATGCTCCCTAGTATTTGGAAACCTTTCTCCTCTTTTTTTTTTTCCTCTTTATTCCAGACTCCCCTTCCGGGACGGAACCCGTCCCCAGCTCTTTGTCTCTCCCTTTACTTTTTTTTTTCTTTCTTTTTTCCTACCTCCTCTCGTCGTCAATGGGTCGCCCCTCCAGATGCCCGATGTCCTCCGCCAGCATTCAGATCCTGTTTTATAGAGTTTGCTTGGCCTTTAAAAGTTCTTTTGGTATATTTATTGGGGAGAGAGTGTTCTCCCCGTCCTATTCCTCCGCCATCTTAGTTCCCTCCTTTTTTTTTGTTTAATACAGGGTGCTCAGGGCTGGTGCACCAGGATGACCCAGAGAGATGGAATCAGGAGGGAGATGGGAGGGGGGTTCTGGAAGGGGAACACATGTAAGCTTGCTTTTAATAAAAAAATCTGTTGTCCACCTTTCACACTCTTCCAAGATTACTAGAAAGGAGATGATATCTCAGAACAGTTTTAAAACTTGATTTTCTATTATTAATGTGCTCAAGGTCAGTTAATACATTATTGAGTTTAAGGATCATTTGCATTTCTCTTTCCACACATTGTTCACATGTTGTATCCATTTTTCTACCTTGTTGTTAGTTTTCTCTTCTAAGTTACTTGAATATCATGATTATTTATACAGTATCAATGAAAATGCTGTATAAGTTGAAAATATGACAGAAGTTGAAAAAAAGTTAAAAATCTTCTATTTTCCATTTTTTTATCTTGATCATGTTAATATAAAATATTTCCATACACAGAAGTATAGACCTTAAAATTTATTTCAATCTAATAATTCATTTAGCTCAATTTATGAATTATTATTTTATTGTGTCTTGATTTTAAGTATAGAGAAGATTGTTTTCCTGCCCCAAGTTATAGTAGAATTTAGCCACTTTTTTGTAATACTTGAATAATTACAATTTATGTATTTAAACATTAAATATATTTTGAATCTATCATAGCATACAGAAAGAAATTCAATTTTTATTATTTTATTATATTTTATATTTATATAATAAATATAATGCTAAATATAATGCACATTATATTTATTATTTTGTTATTTTGCTACCTAGATATTTTAATACTATTTATTAAAATGACCATATTTTCCCCAATGATTTAAGATGCAATCTTTATCATGTGCTAAATTTTTAAGTGAAATTAATTATATTTCTGTGATTTTCTTCTTTTTTGGCCATCCCATGTTTCTTGTGGGATCTTAATTTCCTGACCAAGGATCAGCCTGTGCCCTCTGCATTGGAAGCACTGAGCCTTAACCACTGGACTGCAATGGAAGTCTCTGTGTTTTCCAGTTTTATTCCATTGCCTACCAGCTTATTCATATTCTAAATGTCACATGATTTTAATTATGTAAGCTATATAATATGTTTTAATATTTGGCACAGCCAACTACTTCCTAATTCCCAACTGCTTTCTTTAAATAGAGATATAACTGACATAGAACATTATATTAGTTTCACTTTTACCACATAATGATTAAATATTTGTATATATCAGGAAATAATCATCACAGTAATCTAGTCAAAATCCATTCCTATACATAGTTAGAGATTTTTTTTCTTGTAGTGAGAACTTTTAAGATTTACTCTTATAGTAGCTTCCAAACATGCACTTCAGTATTATTGACTATAGTTGTCATAATATATAGTCACATTACATCTCCATGAATTATTTATTTTGTAAAAAATAAAAATTCACATCCGTTGATGCTCTTCTCCCATTTTTGCTCATTCCATCTGGCCTGGCAACCACCAGTTAATTGGTTCTCTGCATCTATAAGCTTTTTGATTCCCCAACATATAAGAAAGATTATATGATATTTTTCTTATTCTATCTGATTTATTTTGCTTAACATTGATCTCAAAGTTCTTCTTTTAATGAGTGGATAATATTCCATTGTGTATATATTTGGAACACTATATGTATAACATATCCACAACATGGGATATGCATATATCTTTTTGAGTTTATGTTTTCATTTTCTTTGGATAAATTCCCAGAAATGGAGATTCTGAATAATATAGCACTATTTTTAATTTTTTGAAGAACCTCCATACTGTTTTCCATAATAGTTGCACTAATTTTTATTCCTACTGACAGGGCACAAGGGTTACTTTTTCTCCACATCCGTGCCATCACTTGCTATTTCTATTTGTTTGTTTGTTTTTGATAGTAATTACTGTAACAGGTGTGAGATGATATCTCATCATGGTTTTGATTTGCATTTTCCTGATGACAATTGAAGCTGAGCATCTCTCAACATATTTTTTGACCATCTGTGTCTTTTTTAGAAAAGTGTCTCTTAGGTCTTCTGCCCATTTTTAAACTAGTTTATATTTATTCTCTTATTGCTTTGTGTGAGTTCTTTATATATTTTGTATATATAAATTGTGTATAACCTCTTAGAGAAACATGGTTTGCAAATATTTTCTCCCATCAATGGGTTGATGGTTTCCTTTACTGTGCAGAAGCTATTTATTAATTTAGTCCTACTTTCTTACTTTTACTTTTGATATCAACTTTTAAAAAATCATTATTAAGACCAATGTCAAGACATAACTCTTTTTGTTTTTATTATTTTCCTGTTTTTTTTCTTGCTTATTTTTTCTTTCAAAATACATTTTATATTCAATTTGTCTAATAGCAGGGCAATAAAAATTGTTTTTTACTATAAGCATTTCATATTTAATGTGCCAGCCTTCCATCTGGTCTTCCTGCATGTCATATTTTCTCAGAACAGTAGATAATTGTCCTGTTAATACACAAGTCAGATCACGTTATTCCTTTGCTCAAAATTATTTTCCTATTTTGGTCAAATGAAAGACCTTACAATGTCCAAAATGCTACAACATCCATTCTTTACTTGCTTTTCTAACATAATCTTCCAACTTTTAATCTCATTCACTCTGTTTCAGCCACTTGTACAAGGAAATGCTTTTTGCCAACACATCTACATCATTTGTCTCCTCTATTATTCAAATCTTTCTCAAGGACAATATTCTTTATTAAGAACTTCCCATACCGAACTATTTAAAATTTCAGCTAGATCCTCATTCCTTGGCATACCCTACCAAGCTTTCCTGCCGTATTTTTTTCCCCATGGCTTGATAGTTAAACATTGTATTAATTTTATTTATTTAGTTGGCTAGTTCAATTTTGGTATATTCTCCTTAAAAAATGTAGCCTTCAAGGGCAGAGATTTTTTTTTTTTAATTGCCATATCTTCCACACCTAAGAAAATATCACATACTGTTCACTAAATATTTGTGTCTGTGTTTTAACTTTACTTAATATGTCACTGATCTTATAAGATGGTCAGTCTGGCTCTAGGAGAATGATCATACCATCATGGTTACCAGATTGTTAAGACCTTTTTTGTGTAGTTCTTCTGTGCATTCTTGCTACCTCTTCCTAATCTATTCTGTTTCTGTTACATCTTTGCTGCATTTGTCTTTTATTGTGTCCATTATGCATGAAATGTTCCCTTGGTATCTCTAGTTTTCTTGAAGAGATCTCTAGTCTTTCCTAATCTATTGTTTTCCCCTGTTTCTTTGCATTGTTCACTTAAGAAGGTATTCTTATCTACCTTACTATTCTCTGGAACTCTGCATTCAGTTGAGTATATCTTTTCCTTTCTGCTTTGACTTTCACTTCTCTCCCTTTCTCAGATATTTGAAACACTTCCCTAGACAACTAGTTTGCCTCCTTGCATTTCTTTTCTTTGGGATGACTTTGGTCACCCCTTCCTGTACAACATTACAGACCTCCATCCATAGTTCTTCAGACACTCTGTCTACAAGATCCAATCCCTTGATAGATCTCTCCACTTCACAATCATAAGAGATGATTTAGATCGTACCTGAAAGGCCTAGTGGTTTTCCCTACTTTCTTCAATTTAAGCCTGAATTTTTCAATAAGAAGCTGATGATCTGAGCCACAGTCAGCTCCTGGTCTTGTTTCTTCTGACTATATAGAACTTCTTCCCTTTTGGCTGTAAGAATATAATCAATCCAAACTTGGTACTGGCCATCTGGTGATGCCCATGTGTAGAGTCATCTATTATGTTGTTCTAAAATGGTGTTTGCTATGACCAGGGCATTCTCTTGGCAGAACTCTGTTAAACTTTATCCTGGTTAATTTTGTACTCCAAAGCCAAATGTGTCTGTTACTCCAGGCATCTCTTGACTTTCTATTTTTGCATTCAGATCCCCTATGATGAAAAAGATGTCTCTTTTTTTGGTGTTAGTTCTAAGGTCTTATAGATCTTTATAGAACCATTCACATTTAGCTTCTTTGACATTAGTGGCTGGGTTATAGCTTTTGATTACTGTGATGCTGAATTATTTTCTTTGCAAATGAACCAAGATCATTCCGTAGTTTTTGAGATTGCACCTAAGCACTGTGCAAAGCTAGTGGACATGATGGAATTCCAGTTGAAATATTTCAGATTCTAAAAGATGATGCTGTTAAAGTACTATACTCAATATACCAGCAAATTTGGAAAACTCAGCAGTGGCAACAGGATTGGATAAATCAGTTTTCATTCCAATCCCCAAAAAGAAGACAATGCCAAAGAATATTCAAATTACTGAACAACTGCACTCATTTCACATGTTAGTATGTGAAATGGTTTCACATCAAACCATAATATGTTAAAAAAAAAAAAAAAAACCTTCAAGCTAGGCTTTACCAGTACTTGAACAAAGATGTACAAGCTGAATTTAGAAAAGGCAGAGGAACCAGAGATTACATGCCAACATCAGTTGGATCATAGGAAAAGCAAGGGAATCTCCCCAAGAAACCCCATCTACTTCTGATTCACTGACTATGCTAAAACCTTTAACTGCATGCATTACCCCCCCCCAAAAAAAATGCAGAAGATTCTTAAAGAGATGTGAATACCATCATCTAACCTGTCTTCTGAGAAACGTGTATGTTGGACAAGAAGCAATAGTTAGAACTGGACATGGAATGGACTTATTCAAAATTGGGAAAGGAATATGTAAAGATTGTATAATGTCACCCAGCCTATTCAAATTATATGCATCATGTGAAATGCCAGGGTGGATGAAGCACAACCTGGAATCAAGTTGCCAGAAGAACTATCAATCACTCAGGTATGCAGATGATACCACTTTACTGGAAGAAAGCAAAGAGGAAATATTGAGCCTCTAGATGAATGTAAAAAAGGATGGTGAAAAAGCTGGCTTAAAACTCTACATTCAAAAAATATAGATCATGACATCTTGTCCTATGACTTCATGGAAAATAGATGGGGAAACAATGGAAATAGCAGCATATTTTATTTGGGGGGTTTCAAAGTTACTGCATAGTGTGACTGCTGCCACAAAAGTAAAAGAAGCTTTCTCTTTGGAAGAAAAACTATGGCAAACTTAGACAGCATATTAAAAAGCAGAGACATCATTTTGCTGACAAAGATTAGTTTTGGATTGCTAGATGGACCATAAAGAAGGCTGAGTGCTGAAGAACTGATGCCTTCAAACTGCGGTAATGGTGAAGTCTCTTGAGAGTCCCTTGAACAGCAAGGAAATCAAACCAGGCAATCCTAAGTGAAATCAACTGTGAATATTCATTGGAAGGACTGATGCTGAAACTGAAGCTCCAATACTTTGGCCACCTGATAAGAGAAGCTAACTCATTGGAAAAGACCCTGATGCTAGGAAGGCTGAGGGCAAGAGGAAAAGGGGACAACAGAGGATGGGATGTTTGTATGGCATCATGACTCTATGGACATGAGTTTGAGCAAACTCTGGGAGATAGTGAAAGAAAGAGAAAAAGGCATGCTGCCGTTCATGGGATCACCAAGAGTAGCACACGACTTACCAACTGAACAGCAAGATGATCACTATTGAAATGTTCGTATTAATCTTTAGATTATTAATATTTTTTGACTATTTTAGATAGAAGTTAAGACATTTTATTTTTATTTATCTGAATTTTTGGCTTTCTATATTTCTTCCCTTCTTTTAGTCTGTCAGAGATAATTTTTGAAATCAAGTTTCCCAACTAAAAATTCTAAGCCAGCTTAATTTATCAATATTATTAAATGAATAGATAGATGATCAAAGATTTTAGGAATATATGATTAAGTAGTATTCTTTCAAATAAACGTAAATCAAGCAAATGTTTTTCTAATGGAGTCAGTGAATCTTTAAGTATCAGTGATTGTTTCAGTTCCAACATTCTTATTTTTACTCATGAGAAAATGACTGTATCAAAAAGACAGCCTTCGATATTTTCCAGTAGCAATGTAATCCGAGAATCTGAATTAATGGTGAATTATCAGTTTAGTAATGTTTTCCATAGTATCTGTTCTGAAACAAAAATGGAAATATATGAATTAATGAGTTAATTTCATTGGGCTTATAGAGGAGATTATTCAAAGTCAAAAGGGGGTATTGGAAAATTTGTGCTGCATGGTCATCATAAGAGATCTTACTGCTGCCTTATCTCCTTGTGAATTATCTTCAAAGTTCAAGCTATGTAAATAAATTAGGCCAGTTAAGTAAATTAGACCAGTTTATGTTCCAGTAAGTTTGTCAGCTGTACACAGTGTCATCTGAAGACCACCGAGTAACCTCCTTCCACCTCTTCCCACCACACACTCATTTCCCATCCCAAACTTCTTCAATTGTTGAAGTTCTATCTTTGAACTTCCCTTTTAGCTGTAAAATTAACTGCATCTACTAATATGTGCTTCATAGGTGGGATATCATTAGTTTTTGTTACCTTGGAACAATGAATTTCTCAAAGTCTTAAGCAAAAGAAAGATCTTGAAAAAATGGAACACAAGACAAGGTAAATCGCAAGAAAATATCTCAATTATTTCAGTTTATAAGAGCTCATTCTCTTTTAGTGGAAGAGATGAAAGTGGAAAATCACAACATTAAACAGAATGGCAAAAATACCAATATATAAGATGGATGTGAAGATGAATTTCAATTATTTTAACTTTAATGTTGTTCATGGTGGAATTGATTATAAGCCAAGTTCAAAAAAAAAGATTACCCCTTAGGCCAATGCTAATTTTCTCAAGACTCCCAACAAGAGTATATTGAAAAAAAAAAAAAAATGAAAAGAAGTTAGCAGATTGCATCATGAGACGATCATCCTTTAAGCCAGCTGTGTCCACTAAAAAATCACATCATCTCTCAAATGTATTTTTCTTTGAATCTAAGAGTCTGTCCCAATTAGAGAAGTTATCAATTTCCCATGCCCAAAAGCCACAGCATAATCTGTAAGTATGTGAATAACAATCTTACATCAAAAGAGAAAATCTCACCACAACAGCACCAAAAGTGCTAAGAGTGACTGTAATGGTTTGAGTACTCTTTCAAGTGGAGGAAGGAAGCAGGGGAGTGTCATCTCACAGATTTGATATGCTATGCCATATGTGACACTGGAAAGGGCCATTCTAGAAGGTGGGGATATCTTTTGCATGTCACATGTATGCAAGTTTTGTGGATAGTATAATTCAATTAACACTTTGCTTAGAAGTCTTTAAAACCTCATCCATTTTCCTTAGCAGTAAGATGATTTTGCCTATTTGTCAGTTAATTAAGTAGAACATACTCACTGGAATCACTTAATATATTTTTAAGAACTCAAGATTGACAGGACATGTTAACATATAATCATATCAAAATATATTTGTAAAAAGAATTAGTGTTTAAAATGGTTCAAAAGTTAAACTTCTGTCTTAAGACTTATGTTTAGCTTTTTAATCTGTCACTGGTGTGTCAAGTGAAAGGCAAGTTGACAGCCATCAGCTGAACTATAAGTGGCAAATTTATAAAACAAGTATAATTTCTAAAGACTTCCCTGGTGGTACAATGCTTAAAAATCCACCTGCCAAATGCAAGCTCATGAAGTTTGATCCATAGTCTGGGAAATAAGATCCCACATGCGACGGGGCAACTAAATTTGTGTGTCACAACTATTTAACCCTTGAACCTCAGCTACTGAAGCCCAAGCATCCTAGAATCCATGTCTGCAATAAGAGAAACCTTTGCAATAAGAAACCCATGCACAACTGGAGAGTAGCCCCTGCTCACCACAAATAGAGAAAACCTGCACAGCAATGAAGAGTTGATGTGCCACAACAAAGATCCAGCACAGCCAAATTAATTAATTAATTAATTAAAAAATAATAATTCCTTTACTCATTTATAATCTCTCTGGTGTAACTGCCATTCAAATATTAGGATTTTGAAGCTATCTGAAGGAAAACCTTATATGTACATATATATATATGTGTGTGTGTGTGTATGTGTATATACATATATATCATATCAACCACTATTATTTGGCTATACAACAGATTCTTCCTTTTATAGTTATCCCCTCCATATATTTTAGTAAACATAAGGACTTAATAGATATACCAACCCCTCCAAAAATCCTATGGTATGACACTGTGGCAAAATACTCAGTTGTGCAGAAATAGTTGTTGCCAGTTTTAAATCATCATTTGTATATGAATCATTTGTGTGCAACAAACCTGCTACAAAATTTGTCAATATTTAATTTAGATTAAGAGAAAAACTACCAATTTTCAGACAGTTTCATTATATATTTTAAAGTGTTTCAAAAAATCTTCTCTCCCTGCCCCGTTTTGTAACAATGAGAGCACTGAAGATACAGCATTGAATAACTCACTCATGGACTCCACACATTCCTCTTATAACACTCATGTCAAGACAAGGATTCAAACATTTCAATATACTATCCAAATTGTTTATGAGTTCAACAAAGGAGGACATAATTTTCCAACAAATTGTCTCTGAATTATATAAGCAGGATGAATATGTCAGAAATGAGATTTTTAGCATGTAGTATAGGCATATTTAGTATTAAAAATACTATCAATTCTGTGTTAAAATATGTGAGAAGTGCACATAATTCTTCCTGAAAATTATTTCCCAGAGTTTCCCAGAAAACAACAGAATTTTACATTTACACTTCATAGCATTTTGACATAATATTCTTTAAAATGGGGAGTAGGAAGGTCATGTTGATCACATTCTTTATGTTTTCAATGCCAAAATAAACTTTTAAAAATTAATCCATTGTGTTCTTTTTTGTTTTAATGATGTCAGGAATTAAATGTTGGGGTTTTTTTTCATGAAATTGTCTAATACTTTCACACAAAATTGACCAGATTCCTTGGCTGTTTCAGTGACAGGCAATGATATTAACATGAAATTAGTAAATAACTAAAGGAAATAGATCATGATGTGATGTATTATTTTCAATAGTTTTATCAGTGAAAGCTTTTCGGAGGAGGATTATACTTGTCTGATTTGAGAAATAGGCCACTGTGACTGAAATCAGTGTTTCAGAGTGACAATGGTATGAGATGTTGCTGGGGATTTAGCCAGGGCTCAATCATGTAACTGTAGAAATTTGTAAATTTCAGATAAACCCTAATTGTTTTCCTAAATATGATGGGAAGTTACAGAAGCATATTAAGTAAGGGATAATCGGCTTTTATATATTAAAGAGATTAATATGGCTGTTCTGGAGAAAAGAAGCAGGGAATCAGGATGCTTTGATCATGTTCTAGGTGAAGATAATGATGGCTTGAAATGGAGTGGTAACACAGGAGGAGACAAGAAGTGGTGAGCTTTGAATTATTCTTTAACAGATTTTGTTAATGGATTCAGTGTGGGATGTGACATAAAACATGGCTCACAAATGACAGTACTATTTACCTAAATGGAGAATCTTGAGAGAAAAGTATTGGGACTGAGAATTTGATTTGAGAATCTTATTATAGTGAAGACTTTCGCATATATCAGGCTGAAGTTCATCAAGTAAGTTGAGTTTGAAGAGAAATTTTAAAGTCTTCAGCATAAAGATCATATTTAAAGCTGATGAAACTGAATGAGATTATCCAAAGAATTAAGTGGATAGAGAGAAGTTACAATGAGTATATTCCTGGAGCAGCCCAGTATTTGCAAGTCAGGAAAAGAAAGATATCCATCAAAGTAGAAAAAGAATCATCAGGATTCTTTATCTGATAAAGAATCATCAGTAGATAAACCAGGGAAATATAATGTTCTAGAAGTCAAATGACAGACTAAGGTGTTTCAAAAAGGACACAATTGCATGCTTCAAATGTTCCTAAGAATTCAAGTAAGATGAAGACTAAAAATGAAACACTGGAAGAAGTCTGGTGGAGATTACTGAGTAACTTGACAAAAGCTGTTTTAATTGAGTAGGTGAAATGAAATTTTGATTGAAATGACTTCTAGATTGAAACAGTGAGTGTGGAAGTATAATCAGGAAATGTGAAAAATTGAAGTTTTCTTTAAAGGGGAACAGAAAAATGAGGTAGCAGCCTTAAGAGAAATTTCATTTTTAAGATGAAAGAAGCCACAATACCTTTTTATGCCAACCTCAAGAAAAAGAGATAAAAATTAATACTGCAGAATAGAGTCAGAGTATTCAAAGTGGGAAAACTCTTAGATAGATGAGAGAGAAAACTGGTTCTATGGAATAAATAGAGTGATGCCTTAGTAGAAGCAGGTGTATACTGCCTGTTGCACACATCTATGCAAAAATACCACTTATTTTTATGAGAATGAGGCATTATATAATGAGAACTTCTTCACTTGCATGTGGGAAGGGGAAAGGAGGTTGGAGGGGTTCAGAAGAGAATAGAAGGTAGGAAATAATTCCCTGAGAAAGTCAGATAATGAGTTGACTAAGGCAATGTTGTAGGATTGTAGACAGTGATGAAAGCTCCTAGGATAAACTGACAAATTACAAACTTGACCTTGATTTGGGCAAACATAGATATACAAGCAAATCCAATATAACAGGTGAAGATTCTGACAGCTGTGTTGTCTAAGATGCAATCATATTTAAGCTTGGGTAAATGACTGGATTAGTTTCTCAAGGAATTTTCTGATATGGAGATTGCCACACTCATAGAAGGATGCACACCACAGAATCTTTCTTTCATGAAAGAGATTATCTGATATTGCACTTGTTCTCATGATTCCAACAAAACTGGTTGGTATTTAGTGTAGTCCTCCAGTCTAAGAAAGGAACTTGGAATTCTATTTCTAGCAACTGAGGCAGAAACCTAATCTTCACCATGAGAAAAAAAGGAAGAAGAAAGAAGTGTATTGCTAAGTGGGGATCCAAGTATTTATAATCTACACAGCTCACTGTTTCCTGAATCTAATACAGTGTATCTTGTCTCAGACCAGTAATTCGGACTAGATGATGCCTCCTAAGATTCCAATCAGGGTTCTTTACCTTCCCTGTTTGATAGAAATTGACTAGAGGCAAGACAAAAAATTCAGGCAAGGCTGCTACAGTGATAACAAACAAGTTCCTTTGCTTTTCCACTTGCTGAGGGAGGGGCAAGCTTGTACCTTATATGTCATAAGGGCAGAGCTGTTGAAAGGTCGCTGCTGAAAGCCATGTGCTACAATGGGTTTTATGACCTCCAGAGGAAAGGATTTCTATTCAGGGCCAGAGAACAGGTTTGACCACTGGAGACTTTGGTGTAACAGAATTTTATTAAAGTGTAAAAGAGACAGAGACATAGACATCAGAAGGGGGCAGAAAGAATTCTTCCTTGCTAGTTTTTGGCAAGATGTTTTATGTTTGTTAAAAAGCTGCTAATCAGATAAGAGAGACACCTCAAGGCTGAGGGAGTTTCACCAGGCCCCTCTCCCACAATATGTATTTTTTGAGATAGAATAGGATAAGATGTGTCATCCACAGTAATAAAACAACTGACATGATTACTGGTTTGTTGAGGCATTATCAGTCCAAAGTTTGAGAAAAGAATAAAAATAAGGTTAGTTTTAGGCAGAATCAGAACTGTTTTTGTCAATGGGGGGGGGGGAGCGGAGCACCTGCCATTTGCACTTTATTTTACAGTTTATTTTCTCCTGTTACTTGGGGATTTCTGGGTTTCCTACCTGTTACCCTCTCATTCCCTCCTTTCGTTTTGGGAGAATTATATTGCCAAAGGAAAAGGGTGGAATTTTCATTCCATAACCATTTCCTGCTGGGAAGGGACATTTTTCATAAATTGTTGAGGTAATATATTGTCCTAACTCTAACACTGAGGGCTCCCAAATAGTAGTTGGAGGAAGCTGTGGCACTCACAGGGGTTTGGACAGCCATTTGTAACTTAAAAACTAGAAACTAATCTATCTACACAATTACAGATTCAGGGAGAAAACAACAAAAACAGAACAATCAGAATTATTACAATTAAGACAGTTTTCCACCATGGGAACTGTTAATGTCTCCCAAAGAGAGGCAACTGAGGCTTCAGGAGTATCCATCACCTGAATCAACTTGTTCATGCGTTTAATAAAAGTGAGTAACATTAGTGCTCATATCTAGTATATATGTACAACATTGGGTACGGATGATGGCACAAATAACTCCTTGTGAGACTGTGAAAATATCTAAGGTAAATCTATTTTGTAAAAACCTTTATACTTTGTATTTGTACAGAATGAAGGGCTAAAACCTAACCCTAAAGACCTTTGACAGTGTGGATCACAATAAACTGTGGAAAATTCTGAAAGAGATGGGAATACCAGACTACCTGACCTACATCTTGAGAAGTCTGTGTTCATGTCAGGAAGCAACAGTTACAACTGGACATAGAACAGTAGATTGGCTCCAAATAGGAAAAGGAGTACATCAAGGTTGTATATGGTCACCCTGCTTATTTAACTTAACTGCAGAGTACATCATGAGAAACGCTGGGCTGGAAGGAGCACCAGCTGGAACCAAGATTGCCGGGAGAAATACCAAAAACCTCAGATATGCAGATGATACCACCCTTATGGCAGAAAGTGAAGAACTAAAGAGCCTCTTGATGAAAGTGAAAGAGGAGAGTGAAAAAGTTGGCATAAAGCTCAACATTCAGAAAACTAAGATCATGGCATCTGTTCTCATCACTTCATGGCAAATGGATGGGGAAACAGTGGAAACAGTGGCTGACTTTATTTTCCTGGGCTCCAAAATCACTGCAGATGGTGATTGCAGCCATGAAACTAAAGACGCTTACTCCTTGGAAAGAAAGTTATGATCAACCTAGACAGCATATTAAAAAGCAGAGACATTACTTTGCCAACAAAAGTCTGTCTAGTTAAGGCGATGGTTTTTCCAGTAGTCGTGTATGGATGTGAGAGCTGGACTATACAGTATACTAATGCATATATATGGAATTTAAAAAGATGGTAATGATAACCCTGTATGTGAGACAGCAAAAGAGACGCAGATGTATAGAACAATCTTTTGGACTCTATGGGGGAGGGCAAGGGTGGGATGATATGGGAGAACGGCACTGAAACATGTCAATTATCATATGTGAAATGAATTGCCAGCCCAGGTTTGATGTAGCCCAGGGTGCTCAGGGCTAGTGCACTGGGATGACCCACAGGGATGGAATTGGGAGGGGTTCTGGAAGGGGAACACATGTACACAAATGGCAGATTCATGCCAATGTATGGCAAAACCAACACAGTAATGTAAAGAAAAAAGTCTTTCTTGAATTTGCTATCATATAAAACAACAACAACAACAAAAAAAAAAAAACTGAGTGCTGAAGAATTGATGCTTTTGAACTGTGGAGTTGGTGAAGACTTTTGAGTGTCCCTTGGACTGCAAAGAGATCAAACCAGTCCATTCTAAAGGAGATCAGTCCCAAGTGTTCTTTTGGAAGGACTGATGTTGAAGCTGAAGCTCCAGTACTTTGGCCACCTGATGTGAAGAGCTGACTCATTTGAAAAGATCCTGATACTGGGAAAGATTGAAGGCAGGAAGAGAAGGGGATGACAGAGGATGAGATGCTTGAATGGCATCACCGACTCAATGGTCATGAGTTTGAGTAAACTCTGGGGGTTTATGATGGACAGGGAGGCCTGGCATGCTGTGGTTCATGGGGTCACAAAGAGTTGGACAAGACTGAGGTGACTGAACTGAACTGAAGGGCTAAAATAGCTTTTGAGAATCCTGTAAAGCCTGCTGAATAAAGTTAGTCAGAGCATCAACTCATAGCATAATATAGATAGTTCCCAGAAAGGGAACAAATACTGCAGCTAAATAATTATACCAGTGAAATACAGACCTTGTTCAATGAGTTCTAAGGTGTGGAAAATTAGCAGGCTTCTCTGGAAGCTCTGACAATATGAAGCCATGAGTAAAATTTAGACCTAGGGTGCATCTCCCTACTCAGCCAGGGGGAAAACACATCTTTAGGTAGGAGCAACATATCCAGCAGGTCCCAGTTTGAGCAAGCAGAGTGATTGAGGAATCCAGACCCAATCAGTGCCCAACCAGGCGAAATGAGGACCTGAACTGGGGTTAGAAAACACAGGAATGACTACACTGCATGTTTCTTGAGGTAAAAGACCCAATTGTTTCCATTCATTATAAGTAAATTGTTGGCTAATTTCTGGAGATGGCTCTATTTGTTCCCAGCATATGAGAACACTAGACATCAGGCATTCCTTTTCAGGAGTTAGTCATAGGATCTAATTCCATATTTTATAAACATCAGGTAAAAAACCACCAGATCTAGATCTATTTGTCATCTGATGTGTGGCAAAATCATCATTAAACTAAGACAAAGTGTAATCAAAGTTTAAAATCACATTGTGTCTGTAGTTCAGGTATAAAGTGTTACACCAATCCATATTAGAATTGTTAGATGTCATCAGATTAAGGAGAGACATCACACGTGATTGTTGTTGTTGAAGATAGTTGCAGAATGGGAGAAAGCCCTTTCCCTACAGTGGAGATTCCCACCATGGGAAGGCTTCCACTGATGAGGGGATAGGGCTCTGCAGACCCACCAATTAGACCAATTGCGGAATGTGGCATAGGAATGAGCCCAGAACAGGAAGGTTGTCTTAAGGATCAAATGGCAAATTCAAAAATTTTGGTGTCAGCAGAAGCAGGCCCACATAGATTATCAGGCCCATCTGAAAAGTGAATAGTAAAACCACAGAGAATAAAGACATAAAAATGGCATCACTTAGTCTGAGGGGTCAGGATGCCACTTTTTAACTCGAGTGTGGTGCACCCACGAGTCAATTCCTAGCATATTGACAGATGTGGGAGAAGAAGTAATAACCTGGTAAGGGACTTCCCAGAGGGGCTAAAAAAATCGCTGTCCCCCCACCACCCAGATACCAATGTCTTTATCAGGACCTTGGTTCCTAGCTGAAACAGCAGTTTCTTTGACTCAGAGGCTGGATCAGGAGTCACCTCCTGGAGTTACAGTAATGTCTGTTGAAAAGCTGAAAGTTGAGTTACATAATTCCAAGGCTTCAGTGTCTATAAAAATATCTCTGCATAAGAAGGGCTTTCCATAGAGACATTCAAAGCAGGACACTCCCTCCTTTTTGGGGAGCAGTTCAAGCCATCATTAAAGCTATGGGTAGGATTTTAAGCCAATTGTCTTGTATCTCTTGAGTCAATTTATGCATATGTCTCTTAATAATGTCATTAGCTTTTTAAACCTTTCCTGAGAATTGGGGTATCCAGAAACACTGTAAGTGTTAGAGCTTTTGACATCCCCTGAGTTACAGCAGTTTTAAAGGCAGAGCTATTGTTGCTCTGAAGGCTCCACAGCAGCCCAACCTTGGAATCATTTCATGGATTAGAATTCTTATAACCTCCTCAGTTTGTTCACTAATGATGAAGAAGCTGAAGTTGAATGGCTCCATGAAGACCCACAAGATCTTCTAGAATTAATACCCAAAAGAGATGTCCTTTTCATTATAGGAGACTGGAATGCAAAAGTAGGAAGTTAAGAAACACCTGGAGTAACAGGCAAATTTGGCTTTGGAGTAGAGAATGAAGCAGGACAAAGGCTAATAGAGTTTTGCCAAGAGAATGTACTCGTCATAACAAACACTCTCTTCCAACAACACAAGAGAAGACTCTACACATGCACCTCACCAGATGGTCAGTATCAACACCAGTGAGAAACAAATTCAAGGAATTAGATCTGATAGACAAAGTACCTGAGGAACGATGAACGGAGATTCATGACATTGTACAGGAGGCAGGGATCAAGACCATGCCCAAGAAAAAGATGCACAAAAAGGCAAAATGTTTATCTGAGGAAGCCTTACAAATAGCTGTGAAAAGGAGAGAAGCAAAAGGCAAAGGAGAAAAGGAAAGATATCCATTTGAACGCAGAATTCCAAAGAATAGCAAGGAGAAATAAAAAAGTCTTTCTCAGTGATTAGTGCAAAGAAATAGAGAAAAATAACAGAATGGGAAAGACCTTAGATCTCAAGAAAATTAGAGATACGAAAGGAATATTTCATGCAAAGATGGGCACAATAACGGAAAGAAATGGTATGGATCTAACAGAAGCAGAAGATATTAAGAAGAGGTGGAAAGAATACACAGAAGAACTATACAAAACAGATCTTCATTATCCAGATAACCATGATACTAGGATCATTCACCTAGACCCAGACATCATGGAATGCAAAGTCAAGTGGGCCCTAGGAAGAATCACTATGAAAAAACCAGTGGAGGTGATGGAATTCCAGTTGAGCTATTTCAAATCCTAAAAGATGATGCTGTGAAAGTGCTGCACTCAATATGCCAGCAAATGTGGAAAACTCATCAATGGCCACAGGACTCAAAATGGTCAGTTTTCTTTCCAATCCCAAAGAAAGGCAATACCAAATAGGACAGGAGGGAGCTGAAGGTTTCACACCCAAATCTATACTCTTATGCCATAAGTTTGGCATGTCTTACAGAGCGAAAAAAGGCAAAATATATGCTACTTCTGTTTCTCTTGTTTTCTGCAGAATCAGTCTAATTGTAAGGCAATATTATAACTATTCCAACTGGTCACTGTTTGCCATCTTCCAATTGGTACTGTGGCCATGCAATATTACACAGGATGATCAGACATGTTTTCTTCAAGCTCTGGGGGTTGAATCTATCCCATTTCTCAGGATGCAGTTCAAAGGATCGAAGCTGGAATTGTTAGCTCCCATCTGTAAGAGAGTAAAGGCAGCATCCAGCACCTTTTTTCTACTGGAGGTGCTCCTCCCTGCTCTAGATGGGGGTGAAAACAGGTCTTTCACTTAAGCTTCCTTCACTGGCTGGAGTTAACCTGTCCCTTATGAACACAGGTGTCCCACTACTGTCCCTCTCTGTTCTACCACCAAGGCAGGCTGAAGATGTACGAGGGATAGACCTGGTGGATCACAGAGTGAAGTCCAGTTTCTCACCATTAAAACCTTTACCTAATTTCTGTTGACACCACCCAAGGTGCAACAGAGTAGCTTTCCAGAATGCTTCCCAAGCTAAGACAACGGGGAAGATGGAGGGGAAGCATCCATCTCCTGTGTGCCTGTGCACAGCCCTGAATATATTTCTGATCACAATCGAACTGGTAAATCATAAAAGGACAAACATAAAGCCCAAGATATCTCTTCCAAGTGCCACCACTCCAGTGTATGTGATAGCAAAATAGGTAGTGAAGGGCTGGGCAGTGAGCAAAAAGTGATTTTTTGTCCTCAAGCTATTAGGACCAATTTTTCCAGTTCATCCCCACAGACTCCACAGAAAGAATGTCTAAGGAGTTGAGACAAAAGCCACTAGAGACCCTCCTCTGGCCCACTAAGAGCTAGCATTACCAAAGGAAGAAGGCCATTATGCTTCCAATCTGACCTGATTCTAGGATTCCCAATCTGTGTCCTCAAAACCTCATGGTCACCAGTAGTGCTCCTATCCACATATATCAGAGGCACAGCCATGACAAAGACTCACTTTCAGGTCGCTGGTCTCTGAGGCAGGCTGTCAAGAGAGTGACTTCTAGCCTGAGAGATGTTCTTGGAGCTAGAGCTCCACCAAGCTCCCTAATTTGCTCTTGTCTACAGTGCTTGACAAAACACCCAACAGCATGGACTGCAAGTCCTTTGAAACTCTGTGATCTGATAAGTTAGGTCAGTGGTTCTAATTCCCCAGGCAGTTACAAAATGGCCAAAGAGACCAGGAAAAAGTGACTAAGAAAGGAAAGTTTGGGCCACACAATTCACCTATTTCTGGCCGCTCCCTTCACAGGGACATTGGATCTCTCTTGGCATTGGAGGATCAGTGTTTATCCCTGATAAGGCTCCCCTTTTCGGTCTGCCTTCAGTCATTATGAAGCACCACAAAGCCACAGAGCAGGGCTCAACACACGTTTGTGGTTAAGTCCATGTCTCTTTCATGCTACTTTTACACACATAGGCACGCTGTAGAATTAGTAAATTATGGCAGCAGAAAACGTGTTTACTAGGAAAACAAAGAACTAAAGCTCCAATCATCCTTACCTTGTTTTGAAGATCTTAGACGAGCCCCCAAGATGAAAGATTGCTGCTGAAAGTCATGTACTATACCAGGATTCATGACCTCAGGAAAGGGAAGATTTTGACCCATGGCCAGAGACCAGATTTGATCACTGGAGCATTTTGTGTAACAGAATTTAAGAGAAACAGAGACAGCTTCTGACATAGAAATCAGGAGGGGACAGAAATAATGTCACCGTGCTAGTTATCAGCAAGGTGTTTTATGTCTGTTAGCAAGCTGCTAATCAGACAAGGGAAACATGTCAAGGCTGAGGGAATTTCACCAGTCCCCTCTCCCGCAATACACATTTTTGAGATAGAAAGGAAACCCAGCCATAAAACAATTGATATGAATACTAGTTTGTTGAGCCATTATTAGTCCAAGGTTTGAAAAAAGGAAAAAAAAAAAGAGTTAATCTTAGGCAGAACTGCTTTCATCAACAGAGAATGAGGAAAGAAAAACACCTGCCACTTGTACTTTGTCTCCTCCTGTCAAGTGGGGACCTCTGGCCTTCCTATCTGTTACCCTTTTAGTGCGTTTGGAGGTTGGGCCAGAGGGATGCTTAGGTGGTTTGCCCATCCCTCTGGTGATGTTCTTGAGATTCCCTTGTGGCTCAGCTGGGAAAGAATCCACCTGGGATGTGGGAGACTGGATTCTACTCCTAGGTTTTGAAGATCCCCTGTAGAAGGGAAAGGCTACCTATTCCAATATTCTGCTCCAGAGGATTTCATGGACTGTATAGTTTATGTGCTGCAAACATTCGGATATGACTGAGTGACTTTCACACTTCACTTCACTGGTGGTGTTGAGTGCAGGAGGCATGCTCAGTAACCTGCTATTGTCCTGCTTTTGGTCCACAGGCTCTTTAAAAGTGCCAGTGGATTTTTGTTTGTCTGTTTTTGGCCTCTGTACTCTTTGTACAGAATTTGCCCCAGCTGTGCATGCATACAGTTATTTCAGTCACATATAGTTTCAGTGTTATTTTGTTTCTGGAGAAGCAGGTGTGTCCAGGTATAGGAATTGCAGCTCTGCAGCAAATAATTGGTCCCAGGTCCCAACATATCTCACTAATGCAAAGAACTAGCTATTAAAAATTATCACATTTTAAATATTAAAGCATCATCTTTATAGTTTATATTTTTGTGTAGTTCTCTTCTAAAAGAAACCTTAGACATAAGATAACTCGGCTATTTCATGGTGTGTGTGTCTGTGTGCACACACACTTCTTTGTGTCAACACAAATTTTTATATAATTGATATGTTTTAAAGACATAGAACATATCAATGCTAGTGGCCAATTATCATCAATTTCCTTTTAGACTGAATATTTTATTTGGAAGATAAACACTTTACACAGTGATTTTAGGTATTAGTTGATACACTGCATGCTCTTCATGATTTATTTTTTAATAGTGTATTTTTTTAATATATATCATGGAATTAATTGAATATTTAAAGCTCAATGCAACACCACTTGATTGACTATGGTTATAATTGTTTCAATATAATGTATTATTTAGTTTTGAAGTAAAATACATTCCTTCTAACCACATATCACCATAGTATATTTTCTCTTTGCTAGGTAAAATTGGAAACATTTCTTTATAAAATTTTTATTTTTTAAAATCTACTATTTAGTAAAGTGATCTAAGTCAGAGTTGAAATATTGCTGGCAGAAACCACAGAATCCAATAAAAGCCATTAATCTTTCTTGGCCTTATTTACATAGTCTACATAATTTCTGAGGTTCTTTCGAGTATATTATAAACTTCTATGAAATTTTCAATCTGTGTCAATCTATTTATGAAAATAGATAACAATGTAATTACTGTGCTACGTTGGTGTGTTAGGAATAGCTATCATAGTAAAGTATAGATATTTATCAGCAGAAATTTGCTTAATGATTGGTGCACTGACCACCAAAAACTTAGTGCTATATTTTCCTCTTCAGAGGATTTAAGTTTTAAAATAAACCCTCTCGTTCTGAAATCCACAGGTGGGATAGCTTGCTACAAAAAGAAATCTGAAAGAAGTATGTTTATACTATATAGCATTACTTTAACAATCGACATATCAGATTTTTTCCACTCGACAATGACTTTTAAAACCACGTAAACCTAAATTAAGATTACCTAATTTCATATTCAAAAGAACTGATTATTTTTTTATTTTGTTTAATATAGTTGCTTTCTCTACAGTTTGTTGTGATTCATACAGTCAAAGGCTTTGGCATAGTAAATAAAGCAGATGTAGATTATTTTCTGGAACTCTTGAGTTCACAATGATCCAATGGATGTTGGCAGTTTGAGCACTGGTTTCTCTGCCTTATCTAAATCCAGCTTGAACATCTGGAAGTTCACAGTTCACATACTGTTGAAGCCTGGCTTACAGAATTCTGAGCATTACTTTGATAGCACATGAGATGCATGCATGGAGAAGCCATGCATTCTCTCTTCCCTGGAGTAGGGAATGGTAAACCATTTCAGTATTATTGTCTTGAGACCCTCATGAAAAGCATGAAAAGGCAAAAAGATACCACATTTAAAGATGAACTTCCCATGTTGGTAGGTGCCCAATATGCTACTGGAGATCAATAAAGAAATAACTCCAGAAAGAATGAAGAGACAGAGCCAAAGCAAAGACAACACCAAGTTGTGTATGTGACTGGTGATGGAAGTAAGGTCCAATGCTATAAAGAGCAATACTGCATAGGAACCTGGAATGTTAGGTCCATGAATCAAGACAAATTGGAAATGGTCAAACAGGAGATGGCAAGAGTGAACATCAACATTTTAGGAATCAGTGAACTAAAATGGACTGAAATGGGTGAATGACCGTTATGTCTACTACTGTGGGCAAGAATCTCTTAGAAGAAATGAAGTAGCCATCATTGTCAACAAAAGAGTCCAAAATGCAGTACTTGGATGCAATCTCAAAAACGACAGAATAATCACTGTTCGATTCCAAGGCAAACCATTCAATATCATGGTAATCCAAATCTATGCCTCTACCAATAATGCTGAAGAATCTGAAGTTGAATGGTTCTATGAAGACTTACAAGACCTTTTAGAACTAACAACCAAAAAAGATACTCTTTTTATTATAGAGGACTGAAATGTGGAAGTTGGAAGTCAAGAAACACCTGGAGTAAAAGGCAAATATGGCTTTGGAGTACAGAATGAGGCAGGGCAAAGGCTAATAGAGTTGTGTCAAAAGTACTCACTGGTCACAGCAAACACCCTCTTCCAATAACTAAAGAGAAGACTCTACACATGGACATCACCAGATGGTCAACACTGAAATCAGATTGATTATATTCTTGCAGCCAAATTTGGAGAAGCTCTATACACTCAGCAAAACCAAGACTGTGAGCTGACTGTAGCTCAGATCATGAACTCCTTATTGCCAAATTCAGATTTAAATTGAAGAAAGTAAGGAAAACCACTAGACCATTCATGTATGACCTAAATAAAATCCCTTAAGATTCTACAGTGGAAGTGAGAAGTAGATTTAAGAGACTAGATCTGATAGACAGAGTGCCTGGATGGAGGTTTGTGACATTGTACAGGAGTCAGGGATTAAGACAATCCCCATGGAAAAGAAATGCAAAAAATCAAAATGGCTGTCTGAGGAGGCCTTACAAATAGCTGTGAAAAGAAGAGAAGCAAAAAGCAAAGGAGAAAAGGAAACATATTCCCATCTGAATGCAGAGTTCCAAACAATATCAAGCAGAGATAACAAAGACTTTCTCAGTGGTCAGTGCAACAAAATAGAAGAAAATAATAGAATGGGAAAGACCAGAGATCTCTTCAAGAAAATCAGAGATACCAGAGGAACATTCCATGCAAAGATAGGCTCAATAAAGGACAGAAATGGTATGAATCTAACAGAAGCAGAAGATATTAAGAAGAGGTGGCAAGAATACACAGAACTGTACAAAAAAGATCTTCACTACCCAGATAATCACAATGGTGTGATCACTCACCTAGAGCCAGATATCCTGGAATGTGAAGTCAAGTGGGCCTCAGGAAGAGTCACTATGAGCAAAGCTAGTGGAGGTGATGGAATTCCAGTCGAGCTATTTCAAATCTTAAAAGATGATGCTGTGAAAGTGCTGCACTCAACATGCCAGCAAATTCGGAAAACTCAGCAGTGGCCACAGGACTGAAAAAGGTCAGTTTTCATTCCAATCCCAAAAAAAGGAAACGCCAAAGAATGTTCAAACTACTGCACAAGTGCAAGATCAAATTGTCAACATCCACTGGGTCATCAAAAAAGCAATAGAGTTCCATAAAAACTTCTTTTCCTGCTTTAATGTTTATGCCAAAGCCTTTGACTGTGTGGATCACAATAAACTGTGGAATATTCTGAAAAAGATGGGCATACCAGACTACCTGACCTGTCTCTTAAGAAATCTGTAAGCAAGTCAGGAAGTAACAATTAGAACTGGACATGGAACAACAGACTGATTCCAAATTGGGAAAGGAGTTCCTCAAAGCTGTAAATTGTCACCCTGCTTGTTTAACTTTTATGCAGAGTACATCGTGAGAAACGCTGGGCTGGATTAAGCACAAGCGGAAATCAAGATTGCTGGGAGAAATATCAATTCCTTGGATGTGGAGATAACACCACCCTTATGGCAGAAAATGAAGAAGGACTAAAGAGCCTTTTGATGAAAGTGAAAGAGGAGAGTGAAAAAATTGCCTTAAATCTCAACATTTAGAAAATAAGAGCATGGCCTCCAGTCCCATCACTACATGGCAAATAGATGGGGAAATGGTGGAAACAGTGGCAGACTTTATTTTTGAAGTGCTACAAAATCACTGCAGATAGTGACGAAGCCATGACATTAAAAGACGCTTATCCAAAAGAAAAGTTATGACCAACCTAGGCAGAATATTAAAAAGCAAAAACATTACTGCCAACAAAGGTCCATCTAGCCAAGGCTCTGATTTTTCCTGTAGTCGTGTATGGATGTTTAAGTTGGACTGCAAAGAAAGATGAGCGCCAAAGAATTGATGTGTTTGAACTGTGGTATTGGAGAAGGCTCTTGAGAGTCCCTTGGACTGTAAGAAGATCCACCAAGTCCATCCTAAAGGAAATTAGTCCTCAATATTCATTTGAAGAACTGATGCTGTAATCTGAAGCCCTTATACTTTGGCCACCTGCTGCAAAGGACTGACTCACTGGAGAAAACCCTGATTCTGGGAAAGTCTGAAGGCAGGAAGAGAAGGGGAAGGCAGAAGATGAGATGGTTGGATGGCATCACTGACTCTATGGACATGAGTTTAAGCAAGTTCGGGGAGTGTGAAGGACAGGGAAGCCTGGCATGATGCACCCCATGGAGTCACAAAGAGGTGGACACTACTGTGTGACTGAACAGAACTGATAGTGGTTTGGGGGCCTCTCTGATAGCTCCAATGGTAAAGAATCCACCTGCAGTGCAGGAGACCTGGGTTCAATCCCTGGCTAGAAATATTCCCTGGAGAAGGACATGGCAACCCACTCCAGTGTTCCTGCATGGAGAATCCCCAAGGACAGAGGAGCCTGGAGGTTAGAGTCCATGGTGTCACCAAGAATCAGACACGACTGAATGACTAAGCACAACATAGTTTGTTTACAGTGCTTCAGGTGCATATCAAAGTCATTCAGTTATGTATATATGTATGTTTTTCTATGTTCTTTTTCTTTAATAGGGTATGTCAAGATACTGAATATAAATCCCTTTAGTTTTTTATATACAGTTATTTTCATTCTGTCCCTCAGTTGTGTCTGACTCTTTGCAACCACATGGATGGCAGCATGCCAGGCTTCTCTGGCTTCAGCATCTCTTGGAGTTTGCTCAACTCATGTCCATGGAACCAGTGATTCCATCCAAACATCTCAGCATCTGTCTTCCCCTTCTCTTCTGGCCTTCAATATTTGCCAGCATCAGGGGCTCTTCCGATGAGTTGAGTCTTGCATTATATGACCAAAATATTGGAACTTCAACTTCAACATGAATCCTTCCAATGAACATTCAAGATATAGTTCCTTTAGTATTGACTATCTTCGTCTCCTTCAAGTCCAAGGGACTGTAAGTGTCTTCTCAAACACCAGATTAAAAGCATCAGTTCTTTGGCACTCATCCTTCTTTACAGTCCAACTATTGGAAATACCATAGTTTCAACTATATGGATCTTTGTCGGTAAAATAATGTCTCCTTTTTAATATGCTGTCTAGGTTTGACATAGCTTTTCTTCAAAGGAATAAGTGTCTTTTGATTCCATGGCTGTAGTCACCATCTGCAGTGATTTGGGGACCCAAGAAAATAAAATCCGTGACTGTTTCATTGTTTCCCCATCTATTTGCAATGAAGTGATGGGACCAGATGCCATGATATATGTATTTTCAACGTTGAGTTTTAAGCCAGCTTTTTCACTCTCCTCTTTCACCTTCATCAAGAGGATCTTCAGTACCTCTTCATTTTCTGTCATTAGGGTGGTATCATCTGCATATCTGAAGTTGTTGATATTTCTCCCAGCAATCTTGATCCCAGCTTACATTTCTTCTAGCTCAGTATTTCATAAGATGTAATCTTCATGTAAATTAAACCATCAGGTTGACAATACACAGCCTTGAAGTACTCCTTTCCATTTTGAATCAGCCTACTTATTCACGTCTGGTTCTAACTGTTGCTTCTTGACCTGCATACAGGTTTGTCAGGAGGCAAGTAAGATGATCTGGTATTTCCATCCCATTAAGGATTTTCCACAATTTGTTGTGATCCACAGATAATTTACTGCATGACAGCATTTTTCAAAACAGGAAGTATTCTAAGGATGGGTGGATACTTTATCAGTACTAGTTTGCCTGCTATATTTGATGATTATCAATTCTGCTGCACAGACTGTGAAATGTATTTGTATAAATATGTATTTATTTTATTTTTCTGAAAGGTTGCCGAAAGTAAAATGCTCTGAATACTACAAGGCATCCTTCAGCCTATAATCCTTTAAATGAGCTGATATTCCAAGCATTTTATGCCTCTTTCATAAACTTTGTTTAAGGGACTTCTGTGTGTAATGCATTATGTTGGATCACATGGGAATTATAGATATGAAGATGCAATCTTTGTCTGCAAGAAATCGGTGTTTAACAGGGAAAGGAATCTATTCAACTCTGTTTATATGAGTTGAAATAGTACAAAAAGTGAAATGTAAAATATGCAGAGTTGAGTACTGTAGGAATCTAGAGGAAGGATCCAGAAGAGGGAGAGATGTCATTTATAAAAAGGGAGTGTGAGGATTTTCCTGGTGGTCCAGTGGATAAGCCTCCATGTTCCCAATGGAGAGGTTCCAGGTTGAATCATTTTTCAGGGAACTAGATCCCTCATGCTGCAACTAAGACCTGGCACAGTGAAATAAATTTTAAAAAATATAAAAATTAAAGAAAAGGAATATGGAAAGTCCTTATGAATTTAGAAATATAAGACACGTGTAAAAATAAAAATTTGCCAAGAAAAGTCAACTCCCTGCCAAGGGAACTTATGTTTAGTTGTTCAGCCATGGACATGCAAACTAAGTTTGCAATCTCATGGACTGTAGACTGCAAATTTCCTTTGTCCATGGAATTTTCCAGGCAAGAGTACTGGAGTGGATTGCCATTTTCTCCTCCAGGAGAATCTTCCCAACTCAGGGATTAAACCTATGTATCCTATGTCTCCTGCATTGACATATGGATTCTTCACATGTCTTACCACTGTGACCCTAAGAGGACTTACACAGTGCAGTTAATGCTACATAAATTTATCAACTAGTGAGGTCAGTTCAGAAGTTAATTCAGCTTACTTTTGAATGCATGGAAACAGAAGTAAACTTTGTTATTCTGATCTTATAGTAGAAACACACAGAGAATTTATAATTTTATAGCAATATTTTGAAAAACATGATCATGCACACATCTTTGGGGGCAGAAAGCATATACTGATCATGGTATTATCTTTCAGAGACTAATTATACATCTATTCTTAAAATATCCTTACTTTTTAAAAATTATTGGCCATCATTATTATTTATGTAAACTTTATTTTAATGTAATTTCAAACTTACAGAAAATTTGCAAACAATTTGATGTACACAATTACCAATTATTTATATTTATCCTTCTATTTTATAATTCTTTCTGTACACATATGTGTATAATATACTGTATGCTCTATATTATATATATAATATATATACTGTATGCTCTATATTGCATGTGTGTGTATATATATATATATACTATACACAGTACATATACTATATATAGTATATACACACAACAGGCATATACTTTTAGTCATTTGATAGTAATTTGAAAACACCATGCCTTTTTACTCTTAAGTACTTTGGTGTGCCTTCCTTAGAACAAACATATTCTTTAATAGAGGAATGATATAGTTTATTAAAATGATAAAATTTAATAATAATATAATATGATACAATATTTTTATCTATAGTCCATATTCAAGTTCCATCAATTATCTCAATCACATATGCTTTATGTCTGCTCTTTGCTGATTCCAGGGCCACCAATTGCACTTAGTTGTCATTTCCTTTTAGCCTCTTTTAATCTGGAAGAATTCCTCAGACTTTCTGTATGTTTCTTGAACATGATAATTTTGGAAAGTTTAGACCAGTTTTTTTTACAGAATGATGTCACTCAAATTCTGTTTTCTTTACTCATTGTTTGTTTCAGGTTATGCATTTTTGTCAAGATTTCTGCAAGCCAAATTATGTCTTTCTCTTCTCAGAGTATCACATCAGGAAGGACAAGCTATCCATTTTCCCATTTATTAAAGATGCTGTCTTTGATCACTTGGTTCAGGTGGTATGCACCAAATTTCCCCACAATAGAATTGCTGTTATTTCTTTGCAATCAGAAATAATTGTGGGGGCTTCCCTAGTGGTCCAGTGATAAAGAATCCACTTTCCAATGCAGAGGACGTGTTTGATACATGGTTAGGGAACAAGATCCCACAAGCCATGGGACAGCTAAATCCACACGCCACTAGAGAAGCCTGTGTGACAAAACTACAGAGGCAGAATACTCTGAGTACCACAGCTGGAGAAGCCAGTGTGCTGAAACGAAGATGCTGCCCAGTCAAAAAACAAAGCAAAATGAAACAAAACACTGAAAAGTAATTGTAGGGAGACATTGAGATTGTGTGTGCCATCAAGCTTTTACCCACTGGTTTTCATCCATGATAATTTTCTATTCCATGATTCCTTCTTACTAATTGGCACATTCAAACTGATTTCCCTGCAAATAAAAAAACAAAACAAAACAAAACATGTCTTTTGACAGGTCTGTATCAGTCTTTGAGCAGTTTCCTGCTTAATGACAGAACAAGATATTGTAGGATCATCTTGTAGTTTTTATGCTCTGGGAATGAATCCACTATTCCAGCAAGGAGTCTTATTTTCCTTTTTAAAAACTGAAAATTCATACATTTAGCTTTTTTTTCATGTTTTTTTTAATTTTATTTTTTTTATTGTTTTTGCCATACATTGTCATGATATCACCATGGGTTTACATATGCTTCCCCTCCGGAACCTCCCTCCCTCCTCCCTCCCCCCTGGGCTGGCGATTGATTAGACACATGACAATTAACATGCTTCAATGCCCTTCTCCCATATCATCCCACCCTTACCCTCATCCACAGAGTCCACGAGTCTATTCTATACATCTGCGTTCCTTTTGCTGTCTCGCATGTTGGGTTCTCGTTACCGTCTTTCTAAATTCCATATATAGATGAGTTAATATACTGTATTGTTGTTTTTGCTTCTGGCTTACTTCACTCTGGATAATGGGCTCCAGTTTCGTCCATCTGAGTAGAATTGCTTCAAATGAATTTTTTTTTTTAATGCTGAGTAATATTCCATTGTGTATATGTACCACAGCTTTCTTATCCATTCGTCAGTTGATGGGCATCTAGGTTGCTTCCATGTCTTGGCTATTGTAAACAATGCAGCAATGAACTTTGGGGTACACGTGGCTCTTTCAATTCTGGTTTCCTCGGTGTATATGCCCAGCAGTGGGATTGCTGGGTCATATGGCAGGTCTATTTGCAGCTTTTTAAGGAACCATACATTTAGTTTTGATTGCACTAGGTCTTCGGTACTGCTTACAAACTTTCTCTAGTTGCAGTGAATAGGGGCTACTCTTCATTGTGGTGCATGGACTTCTGACTGTGATGAACTCTCTCATGGAATTCAGGTTCTAGGCATGTGGGCTTCAGTAGTTGTGGCTTCTGGGCTCTAGAGTGTACTCCTAGTAATTGTGGTGCACAGGCTTAATTGCTCCATGACATGTGGAATCTTCTCAAATCAGGAATCAAACCTATGTCCCCTGCTTTGGCTGGTATATTCCTATCTACTATGCAATCAGGAAAATTTTCCCTCTATTTCCTCAAAAGAAATATAGTATTTAGAAACCAAGATTTGTGTGCTGTGTGTGCTTACTGATACTGGTGTAATATTGTGTCAGTTGATCATTTTATTATCTGTTCACTTGGATATGATGGTGATGGGAGCAATGAAGAAACAGCAGCTTAGAGATGAAAAAGGGAAAAAGGAGGGAGATAACCAGAACAGAGATTCTCTGCTTTTTCACTAATTCTCTGAGTATTCCCCACCTTCTCTTTCCTTCATTTCACTCTTCATCATGACCTTATCTCCCTCATGTAAGAAAGTTTTCCTTTATTGAGGTAAAACTGACATACTTTTATATGGTCTTCAAGTTTATAGCATAGTGATTCAATATTGGTATACACTGTGTACACTGTAAAATAATTATCATAATCTAGTTACCATACGAAGCTAACTTTTGGAATTTACTCTTTTGGCAACTTTGAAGTATGCTCTACCATATTACTAACTATAGTCACATACTATGCATTACATCCCCATGGTTTATTTACTTTGTAGATGGAGTTTGTATCTACTGATCTCCTTTATCCAATATACTCACTCCCCAACAGTCACTCCCCTCTGGAAACCACTCAGTATCCATGATTTTTGTTTTTTATTTCTTTTTATTTTTTAGATTCCACATATAAGTGAAATTATATGGTGTTTATCTTCCTCCATTTGATATTTAACTTATCATAATGACCTCAGGATTCATTCATGAATTAATTCATTCATCAAATTACAAGATTTGATTCTTTCTCATAGCTGCATAATATCCCATCATAGATAGAAAGATGGATAGATAGATAGTTGCTTCCATATGTTGGCTATTGTAAATAATGCTGTAATGAACATGGGATGCATGTATCTGTTTGAATTAGTGCTTCTGTTTTCTTCAGATAAATGCCCAGAAATGGAATTGCTGGATCATTTAATACTTCTATTTTTCATTTTTTGAGAAAATCCCATACTGTTTTCCACAGAGATTGTATCAATTTATATTTTTATCAATAGTGTATGAGAGTTCCCTTTTCTGAACATCCTCTGTAACACTTGTTATCTTTTGTCTTTTTGATAATAGCTATTCTAATAGTGTGAGGTCATATCAGATTATGGTTTTTACTTGTATTTCCTTGATGATTAGTGATAGTAAGCACTTTTTATTTGTCTTTTGGCCATCCATATGTCTTCTTTGGAGAATATCTAGTCAGGTCATCTGTGCTGTGCTGTACTTGGTTGCTCAGTCATGTCTGACTGTAGCCCATCAGGCTCCTCTGTCCATGCAAGAATACTGTAATGGATTGCGCTGCCTTCCTCCAGGGAATCTTTCTGACCTAGGAATTGAACTAGTGTCTCCTGTACTGTGGAAAATTCTTTGCCAGCTGAACTACAGGGAAACCTATGTTTCAATCAAATTGTTTTTCTTTGTTGTTGTTGTTGTTACTAAATTTTATCCGTTATTTGTAAATTTTAGTTATTAACCCCTTATCAGTTACATGAATTGCAAATAATCTCACCCAGTAGGATATCTTATTATTTTATTGATTGTTTCCTTTGCTGTGTAGAAGGTTTTGAGTTTAATGTGATATTGTTTATTAATTTTGCCTTTGATTTTGGAGTCAGATCTAAAAATCCATTGCTAAGGCCAACATCAAGGAGCTTACCATCTATGTGTGTGTGTGTGTGTTTTTTTCCCCTTAGGTGTTTTATGGTTTCAGGTCTTGTATTCAAGTCTTTAATCCATTTGAGTTAACTTTTTTGTGTGGTGTAAAATAGTGCCCTAGTTTGATTCTTTTCTATAAAGCTGTTCAGCTTTCCCAGTACTTTTGATTAAAGACAGCATTCTTTCCCCACTGTATATTCTTGCCTCCTTACAATTACAGTTCATTGTAAATTAATTGACCTTGTGTGAATGAGTTTATTTCTTGGATCTCTATAGTGTTCCATTGATTTATGTGTCTATTTTTTTTCTTTTTTTAATTTTTAATGTATTTATTTATTTATTTTCGTCACATTATCGTATTAATTTTGGAGGGAGGTGGGAGGGGGGTTCTGGAAGGGGAACACATATATACCCATGGCGGATTCATGTCAATGTATGATTTATGTGTCTTTTTTTTAACAGAAGTATTAGTATAATTGATTTACAATGTTGTGTATGTTTCTTTTTTATGGTAATGCTTTATTATTTTGATTATTGTAGCTCTGCAACAAAGTTTGAAATCAGGAAGCCTGATGCTTTCAGATTTGTTTTACCTTCTCAAGATTGCTTTGACTAGCTGGGGATCTTTTGTGGTTCCATACAAATTTTAGGATTGTTTTGCTCTATTTCTGTGAAATATGAAATTGCAATTTTTATAGGGATTGCATTAATTCTATATGTTGCTTTGAATATATAACACATTTTAGCATTTAAAAATATTAATGAACATGAAATAGCTTCTCATTTTTTTCTCACTTTTTCAATTTTTTTCATCAGTGGCTTACAGTTTTCAACAGAGTTCTTTCATAACTTAGGTTAAATTCATCTCCATGTGTTTTATCCCTTACGATGCAATTTTAAATGGACTTACTTTTCTCAATTTGTCTTTCCAATAGTTTATGGCTAATGTATGTCAATTTTGTGTGTATTGATTTTGTACCCTGCCACTTTATTGAATTCATTTATTAGTTCTAACAGATTTCCTTTCTTTTTTGTTAATGTCTTTAGGGTTTCCTATGTATAAGAGTATGCCATCTGCAAATAATTACAGTTTTACTTCTTCCTTTCCAATTTGAATGTCTTTTTCTTTCTTACTTAATTGCTCTAGAAAGCACTTCCAATACTGTGCTGAAGAGGAGATAGTGGGCATCCTTGTCTTTCCCTGATCCTTTCAGTTTTCACCATAAATTATGATATTAGTTAGTGTTAGTTGCTCAGTCATGTCAGACTCTTTGTGACCCCGTGGACTCTAGCTTACCAGGCTCTTCTATCCATCGAATTCTCCAGGCAAGAATACTGGTGTGGGTTGCCATTCCTTTATCCAGGGGATCTTCCAACCCAGGGACTGAATCTTGATGTCCTGAATTGTAGGCAGATTCTTTACCATTTGAGACACAAAGCAAGCTCAAATATGATATCAGTTTCTCATACATGGACTTCTGATATATGGCCTTTATTATATTGAGATAATGGAATTTTAATTTTGTCAAATACTTTTTCTGCATCTGTTCAGACAATCATATAATTTTTATCCTTCATTATGTTAATGTGGTGTGTCACACTGATTCATTTGCAGATGTTGAACCGTCCCTGAATACCTGGAAGAAATCCTACATGATCATGATGTCTTGTGAATAGAGTAATAACTGGTGCTATGTATACAAACGTTAATGAAATTATATATATCATGTGTGTAGTCTTACTCAAATTTTTGAAAAATACCAGGTTTCTTCTCATTGCATCTCTTTCCTGAAGAGGAACATGAGTGATGGATTTCATTTATTAATATTTTGTTTTGCATCTGTGTGTATATTGGCCTGTAATTATCTTTCTTTTTTTTATATCATTATCTGGCTTTGATATGTGGGTAATGTTGGCCTTGTAAAATGAGTTTGGAAGTATTCTCTCCTCTTGAAGAGTTTGAGAAAGATAGGTATTAAATATTTAGGTGTTTGGTAGAACTCACTGGTGAAGCCATCTGGTCTTGAACATTTGTTTATTGTGTATATTTGATTACTGACATAATCTCCTTACTAGTAACTTTCTATTTAAATTTTCTGTTTCTTCCTTGGCTCTGTCTTGGGAGATTATATGATAATAAGAAGTTATTAATGTCCTCTAGGTTCAATTTGTTGACATATACTACAACATCTTTAAGTATGGACTTTATACAGTATATAAGTTGTTATAAAATAAGACTTATAAAGCGTTATCGTTAAATCATAAATCTCATGAATTTGGCCACTTTAAATATTTGAAGTTTCACTGCAATAAAATGCATAAATTAATTATTTTTAAAAAACTTAGGAAAATATCAACATGAATTCTTTAGGTGCAACTAGAGATGTAGAACAATATAGCACTCCCTTTTGCTTGATTTCTTGTGAATAAAGTAATAATTGGTGCTATGTATATGAAAGTTAATAAAATTATATATAACATGTGTGTAGTCTTACTCAAATTTATGAAAAATACCAGGTTTCTTCTCATTGTGTCTCTTTCCTGAAGAGGAATGTGAATAATGGAGCAGACTCAGCGTAGTTGAAAGTGGGGGACGAGGAGGGAGGTGGGGTATCAGCAAAGTGCTGTCCATGGGTTGAACCCAACTTCTTTGACACAAGTGCAAAACTTCATCACTAATCAAGCAAAGCACTTACTCCTGATGTACTACAGGTACCTCAACTGCATACCTTGGAAACTGCCATCAATTCCTTATGCATGGTTCACAAATTAAAACCTATCAGTCAATTCAACTCGAATTCATGACTCAGATTTGCGTGTACTTCAGAACGTGTGGAAGAAAACTCATTTTAATATGTACACAATTGACTCATCTGTCAATTGGAATAACAGTTCATTAATTTTCACATAAAAAGTACTTAAAAGAATGATTATCAAGAGGATAAATAATATCATTTTATTCAGAAATGAAATTTAACAAGTCTTTAGTCTGTTCTGGGCACTATTTGAAGAGCTTCATATATACTAAGGGATAAAATAATCACAACAAACCTATAAAAGAAATACTTATAAATTTTGTTTTATAAATAGGAAACTTGAAGTACACAGATGGAAAATTAGGGAACCAGAATTGTGCCCCAGGAATCAGTCTGTTCAAGAATATGGGCCAAGGTATTACCTTATTTCTAAAGCTTTTGTATGTATTTGTGTGTGTGTGTGCTCATTAATAATAATTGATTCCTCTTGATATGTCTTTAAGTAAAGGTAATATTGCATGCATAGTGATTGAGAAAGATCAGAAAATATACTTTTTGGGTTCTAAATATCACTTAGATCATTGATACTTCCATGACCTTTGCAGTCTGTTATCCATTTCTGCATCTATTTTCTCATCTATAAGGCAGGGAAATATTAACACCTGCTGAATAAAGTTGTGAAGATTAAATTAATTAATAAATATAAAGTATTCAGAAAAATACCTGGTACATAACAGAACTCAGAATATGTCAGCTATTATTATTGCATGTTTTCATAGCATTAATTAGATTACAATCAGATTTTGATGAACATTATCTTGTTCGCAAAAAAATTTGTGAACATGGTTTGACTATTTAATTTTATTCCATATGCACTACTTTTTTATAATTTAAATATAGAAGTTTGGCTGCTTATCCACCCTCATACACATCTTCTAAATTTGGGCGATGTGGTTGGATAAACAAAAAAGAATAAATTACAAATGAAGACATCCAGATAAACAGTGTTTTTCAATGTGTAGCTGATTTACAATATATAATATTGTAATAGCATTCATATGTGAAATAAGTCAATTAAATTTAACAGAAGAATTGACATTTCTTAGCACATATGATTAGCTAATCATTAGTTAGCAACTAAAGAAAAAGTGGTCAGTTACCACAATAAGATGGTCAGACGACACACTATATAAATATCAAGGCAGTATTGAATCAGATATTTAAATGAAATCTGATATTTAAATGAAATAAGTACTTACAGGAATGTTAGTTCAGTTCAGTTCAGTCACTCAGTAGTGTGAGACTCTTTGCGACCCCATGAACTGCAGCACGCCACTCCTACCTGTCCATCACCAGCTCCCAGAGTCTACTCAAACCCATGTCCATGGAGTCGGTGATGCCATCCAACCATCTTATTCTCTGTAATCCACTTATTCTCCTGCCTTCAAATTTTCCCAGCATCAGGGTCTCTGATGAGACATGAGACAGCTCTTCACATGAGGTGGCAAAAGTATTTGGAGTTTCAGCTTCAACATCAGTGCTTGCAATGAACACCCAAGACTGATCTCCTTTAGGATGGACTGGTTGGATCTTGTTGCAGTCCAAGGGACTCTCAAGAGTCTTCTCCAACACCACAGTTCAAAAGCATCAATTCCTTGGTTCTCAACCTTCTTTATAGTCCAACTTTCACATCCATACATGACTACTGGAAAAACCATAGCCTTGACTAGATTGATCTTTGTTGGCAAAGTAATGTCTCTGCTTTTCAACATGCTATTCAGGTTGGCCATAAGTTTCCTTTCAAGGAGTAGGCGTCTTTTGATTTCATGGCTGCAATCACCATCTGCAGTGATTTTGGAGCCCTCCAAAATAAAGTCTGACACTTTTTCCACTGTTTCCCCATCTATTTTCCATGAAGTGATGGGACCAGATGCCATGATCTTAGTTTTCTGAATGTTGAGCCTTAAGCCAACTTTTTCACTCTCTTCTTTCACTTTCACCAAGAGGCTTTTTAGTTCCTCTTCACTTTCTGCAATAAGGGTGGTGGTGTCTGCATATCTGAGGTTACTGATATTTCCACCAGCAATCTTGATTCCAGGTTGTGCTTCTTCCAGCCCAGCATTTCTCATGATGTACTCTGCATATAAGCTAAATAAGCAGGGTGACAATATGCAGCCTTGATGTACTCCTCTTGCTATTTGGAACCAGTCCGTTGTTCCATGTCCAATTCTAACTGTTGCTTCCTGACCTGCATACAGATTTCTCAAGAGACACATCAGATGGTCTGGTATTCCCATCTCTTTAAGAATTTTCCACAGTTTAGTGTGATCCACATAGTCAAAGGCTTTGGCATAGTCAATAAAGCAGAAGTAGATGTTTTTCTGGAAATCTCTTGCTTTTTCAATAATCCAGCAGATGTTGGCAATTTGATCTCTGATTCCTCTGCCTTTTCTAAAACCAGCTTGAACATCTGAAAGTTCACGGTTAATGTATTGCTGAAGCTGGCTTGGAGAATTAAAGGGTCATAATTTCTCATAGCTATTGTTTCATTGTAATATTCATTCATTTATAAAGCATTAATTTGATTAAGAAGGTTTAATTTTTTTAATTTTATTTATTTATTTATTTTTTACATTATCGTGTTGGTTTTGCCATATTTTGACATGAATCTGTCATAGGTACACATATGAAAACACAACAACCCAAAACCTATGGGACACTGTAAAAGCAGTGCTAAGGGGAAGGTTCATAGCAATACAAGCTTACCTCAGGAAACAAGAAAAAAGTCAAGTAAATAACCTAACTTTACACCTAAAGCAACTAGAAAAGGAAGAAATGCAGAAGCCCAGGGTTAGTAGAAGGAAAGAAATCTTAAAGATCTGGGCAGAAATAAATGCAAAGGAAAGAAAAGAGACCATAGCAAAAATCAACAAAGCCAAAAGCTGGTTCTTTGAGAAGATATATAAAATTGACAAACTATTAGCCAGACTCATCAAAAAACAAAGGGAGAAGAATCAAATCAACAAAATTAGAAATGAAAATGGAGCGATCACAACAGAAAACACAGAAATGCAAAGGATCATAAGAGACTACTATCAGCAACAATATGCAAATAAACTGGTCAACTTGGAAGAAATGGACAAATTCTTAGAAAAGTACTACTTCCCAAAACTAAACCATGAAGAGAGAGATAATCTTAACAGACCCATCACAAGCATGGAAATTGAAACTGTAATCAGAAGTTTTCGAACAAACAAAAGCCCAGGACCAGATGGCTTCGCAGCTGAATTCTATCAAAAATTTAGGGAAGAGCTAACACCTATTCTACTCAAACTCTTCCAGAAAATTGCAGAGGAAGGTAAACTTTCAAACTCATTCTATGAGGCCACTATCACCCTAATTCCAAAACGTGGCAAAGATGCCACAAAAAAAGAAAACTATAGGCCAATATCACTGACGAACATAGATGCAAAAATCCTTAACAAAATTCTAGCAAATAGAATCAAACAACACATTAAAAAAATCATACATCATAATCAAGTAGGCTTTATCCCAGGGATGCAAGGATGCTTCAATATTCACAAATCAATCAACATAGCATACCACATTAACAAATTGAAAAATAAAAACCACATGATTATCTCAATAGATGCAGAGAAAGCCTTTGACAAAATTCAACATCCATTTATGATAAAAACCCTCCAAAAGAGAGGAATAGAAGGAACATACCTCAACATCATAAAAGCTATATATGACAAACACACAGCAAACATTATCCTCAGTGGTGAAAAACTGAAAGCATTTCCCCTGAAGTCAGGAACAAGACAAGGGTGCCCACTCTCACCACTACTATTCAACATAGTTTTGGAAGTCTTGGCCACAGCAATCAGAGCAGATAAAGAAATAAAAGGGAGCCAGATTGGAAAAGAAGAAGTAAGACTCTGTTTGCAGATGACATGATCCTCTACATAGAAAACCCTAAAGACTCTACCAGAAAATTATTAGAGCCAATCAGTGAATATAGTAAAGTTGCAGGTTATAAAATCAACACACAGAAATCCATTGCATTCCTATACACTAACAGTGAGAAATCAGAAACAGAAATTAAGGAAACAATTCCATTCACTATCGAAACAAAAAGAATAAAATACTTAGGAGTATATCTACCTAAAGAAACAAAAGACTTATGTATAGAAAACTATAAAACACTGATGAAAGAAATCAAAGAGGACACAAATAGATGGAGAAATATACTGTGTTCATGGATCAGAAGAATCAATATAGTGAAAATGAGTATACTACCCAGAGCAATCTATAGATTCAGTGCAATTCCTATCAAGCTACCAGAGATCTTTTTCAGAGAATTAGAACAAATAATTTCACAATTTGAATGGAAACACAAAAAACCTCGAATAGCCAAAGCAATCTTGAGAAAGAAGAATGAAACTAGAGGAATCAACCTGCCTGACTTTAGCCTATACTACGAAGCCACAGTCATCAAGATCGTATGGTACTGGCACAAAGACAGAAATATAGATCAATGGAACAAAATAGAAAGCCCAGAGACAAATCCAGGCAACTATGGACACCTTACCTTTGACAAAGGAGGCAAGAATATACAATGTAGAAAAAACAACCTCTTTAACAAGTGGAGCTGGGAAAACTGGACAGCCACTTGTAAAATAATGAAAGTAGAACACTTTCTAACAACATACACAAAAATAAACTCAAAATGGATCAAAGATCTAAACATAAGACCAGAAACTATAAAACTCCTAGAGGAAAACATAGGCAAAACACTCTCCGACATAAACCAAAGCAGGATCCTCTATGACCCACCTGCCAGAACATTGGAAATAAAAGCACAAATAAACAAATAGGACCTAATTAAAATGAAAAGCTTCTGCACAACAAAGGAAACTAAAAGCAAGGTGAAAAGGGAGCTTTCAGAATGGGAGAAAATAATAGCAAATGAAGCAACGGACAAAGAATTAATCTCAAAAATATAGAAGCAACTCCTGTAGCTCCATTCTAGAAAAATAAATGACCCAATCAAAAAGTGGGCCAAAGAACTAAACAGACATTTCTCCAAAGAATACATACAAATGGTTAACAAACACATGAAAAGATGCTCAATATCACTCATTATCAGAGAAATGCAAATCAAAACCACAATGAGGTACCATTTACACCAGTCAGAATGGCTCCATCCAAAAGTCTACAAGCAATAAATGCTGGAGAGGATGTGGAGAAAAGGGAACCCTCTTACACTGTTGTGGGAATGCAAACTAGTACAGCCACTATGGAGAACAGTGTGGAGATTCCTTAAAAAACTGCAAATAGAACTGACATATGACCCAGCAATCCCACTGCTGGGCATACACACTGAGGAAACCAGAATTGAAAGAGACACGTGTACTCCAGTGTTCATCTCAGCATTGTTTACAATAGCCAGGACATGGAAGCAACCTAGATGCCCATCAACTGACGAATGGATAAGAAAGCTGTGGTACATATACACAATGGAATATTACTCAGCATTAAAAAAAATTCATTTGAAGCAATTCTACTCAGGTGGATGGAACCGGAGCCTATTATCCAGAGTGAAGTAAGCCAGAAGGAAAAACAACAGTACAGTATACTAATGCATATATATGGAATTTAGAAAGATGGTAACGAGAACCCTGCATGTGAGACAGCAAAAGGAACGCAGATGTATAGAACAGACTCGTGGACTCTGTGGAAGAGGGCAAGGGTGGGATGATATGGGAGAATGGCATTGAAACATGTTAATTATCATATATGAAATCAATCGCCAGCCCAGGATTGATTCTCGCGGCTGGTGCTCCGAGATGTCCCAGGGGGAGGGAATCAGGAGGGAGGAGGGATGGGGGTTCTCGAGGGGGAGCATATGTAAACCCATGGCGGTTTTATGTCATTGTATGGCAAAACCAACACAATAAAGTAAAGAAAATTTAAAAAATAAAAATAAAATAAAAAGTAAAAAAGAAGGTTTTATATATGGATATTATATTTTGGTATGCAAAGGATCAATAAAAAATGAACAGACAAAATGCAAGATGGAGTTTTCATCCTTAAAACATTTGATGTCAATGGAAGAGATAAAGAATAAATTATGGAAATAGAGTATATGAAAAGTATGTATAAAATATCAGGTGAATAAACAGAAGAAATGGCCTGTGAGAGTGATTTCAAAAATTATGTAATCCTTTGATGTTCTGGAATAGCATCTTGTGAGAAAATACAGTTTAGCTTTTAAGATGTAAGTGAGGTCAGGCTTTAAGTCTTAATTTCACACATAGTTGCATGAACTTGTACCAAGGCCTTAGGCTTCATCTTAACTATTGTAATGAGTATTAAATGGCATAATGCATTCTTGTGGTTATTGTTCAGTATGTAAGTCATGTCTGACAATTTATGACTCCATGGACTATAGCATAACAGGCCCTTCTGTCATCTACTATCTCCCTGAGTTTGCTCAGATTCATGTCCATTGAGTTGGTGATGTTTAACTACCTCATCCTCTGCCATCCCCTTCTTTTGCCTTCAATCTTTCCCAGTGTCAGGGTATTTTCCAACGAGGAAGCTATTTCTATCAGATGACAAAATTATTAGAGCTTTAGTTTCTGCGTCAGTACTTGCAATGGATATTCAGGATTGATTTCCTCTGGGATTGATTGGTTTGATCTCCTTGCAGTCCAAGGAACCTTCCAGAGCCTTCTCCAGCACCATGATTCAAAAACATTAATTCTTCAGCCCTCAGCCTTCTTTATGGACCGACTCTCACATTCATACATGACTACTGGAAAGACCATAGCTTTGACTACATGAACCATTGTCAGCAAAGTGAAGTCTCTACTTTTTATTACACTGGGTTTAATATAGCTTTCCTTCCAAGGAGCAAGTGTCTTTTAATTTCATGGCTGCAGTCACCATCCATCCTCAAGGATTTTGGAACTCAAGAAAATAAAATCTGTCACTGCTTCCACTTTTTTTCCCTTTCTTTTTGCCATGAACTAATGGGACCAGATACAATGACCTTAGTTTTTTGAATGTTGAGTTTTCAGCCGACTTTTTCACTCTCCTCTTTCATCTTCATCAAGAGGCTCTTTATTTCCTCTTCAACTTCTGCTATTAGGGTGGTGTTGTTCACATATCTGAGGCTGCTGATATTTCTCCTGGCAGTCTTGATTCCAGCTTGTGAGTCATCCAGTCCAGCATTTTGCTTGATGCACTAGGCGTATTAGTTAAATAAGCAGGGTGACAATATACAGCCTTGATGTACTGCTTTCCAAATTTGGAAGCAGTCTATTGTTCCATGTCCAGTTCTAACTTGCTTCTTGATCTGCAAACAGATTTCTCAGAAGACAGGTAAGGTGGTCTGGTGCTCCCATCTCTTAAAGAATTTTCCACAGTTTGTTGTGATCCACACAGTAAAAAGCTGTAGTGTAATCAATGAAATGGAAGTAAACGTTTTTCTGGAGCTCCCTTTCTTCCTCTGTGATCCAACTACTGTTGGCAATTTGATCTCTGGTTCCTCTGCCTCTACAAAATGCAGCTTGTACATCTGGAATTTCCTGGTTCACATATTGCTGAAGCCTAACGTGAAGGATTTTGAGCATAAGATTGTTAGTATGTCTAATGAGTGAAATTGTACTGTAGGTTGAATGTTCTTTGGTGTTGTCCTTCTTTGGGATTGAAATGAAAACTGATGTTTTTCCAGTTTCACTCACATATCAATAAGTATTTCCTGTTTAAAACAATTTAGAGTATAATTACTTTACAATGTTGTGCTAGCTTCTGCTAACACAAGAGAATTATCTATAAGTATATATTGATACTTGGGCCTCAAGAGGTCCTCCCTTTTGAACCTCCTTTCTATCCTACTCCGTTTCATGTGTCTAGATCATTCTACCCCAATCTCACTCCTCTAGGTCATCACAAAGCACTGAGCTAATCTCCTTGTGCTATACATCAGGTTCCCATTAACTATCTATTTTACACATGGTGGTGTATTTATGTCAATCCCAATCTCCCAGTTTGTCCCACCCTTCCCTTCTGTATCCCATGTCCATTTGTCTGTTCTTTAAGTCTGTGTCTTTACTCCTGCCGAACAAATAAATTTATCTATACCATTTTTAATAATTAAAATATGTTGTTAATATAGGATGTTTGTTTTTCTTTTTCTGAATTTCTTCCCTTTGTATGACAGTCTCTAGGTCCATCTACATCACAAAAAATGACACATTTTTATGGCTGAGTAATATTCCATTGTGTATATGCACCACATCTTTTTTATCTGTTTGTGGATTATGGACTTTTAAGTTGCCTCCACGTCCAGTAGTTCCTTTACTAGAAAGCTTTGTAATGACCCCCAGAATATTGTGCTGTTTCCTTTTGTGACACACTGATACACAACCCTTTTTCAAGCCACAGAAATGGCTTCTAACTGATTTCATGTCTATAGGTTTACCCTCTCCCCAACATTTTTACAGCACACCCTTCAACCATGCAGAATACCCTTTCTCAAACATAAATCTAACCATGAGCAAAATCTTCAGGGTTTTTTATCATCATTGGCATTGGTTTCTAACCAGACTTATTTCAAATAATCTACAAATCTTTATACACTCAGGAATTTTCTGTGAAATAATCCATCTCTATAAACACAAATCTTTTAAAAATTGAACTACTGTGATGAGTTAAACACCAGCTCATTTAAAACATGACTGACCTCATATTGACCTTGTCATTATATGTTTGTCCAGGCAACTAGGTCTTCCTTTATGCATATTAGAATTGTTCCTATTCAAAATAAAGCTGAGACTCTTTCTAATATCCTAGTTTATTCTTCTAATGCTCACTCACGTGTACTTCTATTTTACTTAAGTGCCATACTCTCTCCACATCTCTGCTTTATGTAATCTCCTTCCTATTTCTAAAAGGAACTCACCTACACTCTATATGACACTTTCTTGGCAAATTCTCTCAACTTTCATGATAGAAACATTATATTGAAAACCAATAGACTAGAGTTTAAGTACTTTGTATGCATTAAGAAAAATAAATGCAAAAAAGCTAATTGGTTGTCTAAGAAGGCTTTACAAATAGCTAAGGAAAGAAGAGGAGTGAAAGGCAAAGGAGAAAGAGAAAAATACCCAACTGAAGGCATACTTTCAGGGAATAGCAAGGAGAAATAGGAAGGCCTTCTTAAATATATCGTGCAAAAAAATAGAGGGAAAACAGTAGCATGGGAAAGACTATTGGAGAAAAACTTTCTTGAAGAAAGACCTCTTCAAAAAAATTGGAGACATCAAGGAAACATTGCATCTGAGGATGGGCACAATAAAAGCAAGAACTTGAAAGGACCTAACACAAGTAGAAGACATTAAGAAGTGGCAAGAATATACAGAAAAACTATACAAAAATGTCTTAATGACCCAGACAACCATGATTGTGTGGTTACTCACCTAGAGCCAGGCATTCTGGAATATGAATTCATGTGGGGCTTAGGAAGCATTACTACGAACAAATCTAGTGGAAGTGGCAGATTTCCAGCTGAGCTACTTAAAATCCTGAAAGACGATGCTTTTAAAGTATTGCACTGAACATGTCAGCAAATTTGGAAAACTCAGCAGTGGCAACAGGACTGGAAAAGCTCAGTTTTCATGCCAAACCCAAAGAAAGGCAATGTCAAAAAATGTTCAGTATATAAGAAGAAAAGAAGCATAAAGAAATTACAAAATATATAAAAATCTTTACTTGATACTTGAAAATTCTTTCCTCAGTATCTAACTTTGAACTTTAGCCTTGAATTTTCACACTTGTTTTGCTATAGGCATTTCTTTTTTAATTTTTTTATGTTTCTTTTCTTCTCATCTACTGAGTTTCTAGTGCTTTTTATTGATTTGTATGAATTTTTTATATATTTAATATATTAACAATTTGTTACATGTATTTAACATAGTTTACTAAACTTTAACTTTTTGATATTCAAAAATTTCCTTGGTTTTTTGATATTTAAGAAATTTTGCTATTTAATGAAATGAATAACCCTTTAAATTTCTCATTTCCTTTATTGCTTGTATCTTAGAAATTCTTTTCCTGCTGAGATAAAATTCCAGGAAGTCTAGCTTACTTAATATATATCTACCTATATATTATTCTTAATTTAATTTCAAATTTATTTTTTATCATGTTTAATGCAAATCCTCCCAGGTGTATTTTTGTTCATAAACCAAATAGAGCAAGTGAGTTAACCTTTTTTTGCATCATGTATCTCATCTACAAAACGAGAATAATAACCATACCTATCATAGAGATTTGTTGTGATCTTTAAGCGAATTAGTGTAAAATGCTTAAAGCAGGACTTGACCCATTGTAGGTACTCAATAAATGTTACCCATTATCATTCATAATTAATTTAGTAAATTCTAAAATCTAGAAATCTCTGAATGCTAAAAAAAAATTCACAACTCACTTGGCACAATCTGACCTAAACTGACTCAAGGCTTCTTTTATTACACTTAATGTAAAACTTCATATATTTTATTGCAGACGTAATGCTGGGTAACCTAGGCCTACTGGAGATATTAGACCTAGACTCCTGTGGGGATATTATACAAAATGTATTATATATTCTCTCTTTTATTTCTAAACAAATACATGAATAAAATTTTTTAGAATGTAATTAGTCTCCAAATCCAGAATTTGATGCTATCTTATTAGTTGTTGACCCGCTGCTAAGTACCAGACATCATCTTAGGTGTTTTCATTCTGGCATTTTACTTAATCATCATGATGATTCAGTCATATATTAATTCATTCAACTGAGAGTTCTCAGGTCTTGTTCAGAGTGTTTAGATATATCATTAATAAAAAAATTAATTTCTCCTTCCTTCTTTGAGATAGTATCTTATTTCTTTGAGACTTAAACACTAGCTCTTGCTATACTTAATAACTTTTTAGGAGTTGGTGGAAAATAACAGTCTATTAAAATTACACTAAATGTGCACATCTGGAGTTCAAAAACATTGCAATAAACTAATAAAAATAACTTTACTTGCATTTTACAGGAGAAAGTGACATTCAGAGAGATCAAGATATTAATCAAGGTGTAGTGAATGGAAAAACTGAGGTGAGAACCTTTTCAAAGGCCATTCTCTTTTCACTGCTCTATTTTCACATCTATCGGAAAGCTCCTCAGCAGACTAAATCTTTCCTCTTCTTCATTCTTTGCCTTCTTGTCTTAGTTATCGAAAATCAACCACATATGATTCAATGTTCATTCTATCAATACAAGACACATCTCAGGAAGTTCCATCTAGATTTGTTAAAACTATTACCCTAACTTTATATCACACTTCCAACTCTACTTCCGTTTATCTTAAAATCCTCTCAAGTTGGACAGATGTCATTAACTTCCTTTCCCAAATGATAAAGATAAGGTGGCTAGGCTAAATGAATTGCTTAAGACATAAAAAACTTAGTCACTAAGAGTGTCAGGTCCAGAACCAAGAGCATAGCCCTCTGAACCCCTTCCATATAGCTCTCAGTATATGATATACTTCAGGAATTAAAGTTGACTTGGAAAATCAGGAATGCCTCTTAGGATCTTTCCTTAGTAAACATGTTAGGTAATGTTTCCTCCTACAATAGTTAAAAATGATACAGCTTAGAAAAGTAGTTTACTGTAAAGATTAAGAACTATGGCTCAAAAATCGGAAACATATCACCCTGTTGTGAATGTTTAATTCTGTGTTATCCTGAATTACATGTCTATAAATGGGGTCAGCTAAAGTAATTGAAGTAATTTGAAGATATAAACATGCTCACAGGTTCTCGGTGGAAATACAGGAGACAGATCACCTATGCTACTATAATATCTGAATGCCATGAACATTTGATTAAGAGAAACTCCCTCTTAATATGGAGAGAAACTACCTTATGCTTAGATAAATTGGTATCTCTACTTTTCAAATACTTTTATTTTAGGAGAGATTATATATACATACACTTTTCCAAAGCCTGCTTCAGTTCAGTTCAGTTCAATCATTAAGTTGTGACCAACTCTTTGTGACCTCATGAGCTGCAGCACGCCAGGCCTGCCTGTCCATCACCAACTCCTGGAGTCCAACAAAACCCATAGCCATCGAGCTGATGATGCCATCCAGCCATCTCATGCTCTGTCATTCCCTTTTCCTCCTGCCCTCAATCTTTCCCAATATCAGGGTCTTTTCCCATGATTCAGCTCTTCACATGAGATGGTAAAAGTATTGGGGTTTCAGCTTCAACATCAGTCATTCCAAAGAATACCCAGGACTGATCTCCTTCAGGATGGACTGGTTGGATCTCCTTGCAGTCCAAGGGACTCTCAAGAGTCTTCTCCAACACCACAGTTCAAAAGCATCAATTCTTTGGTGCTCAACCTTCTTTATAGTCCAACTCTCACATCCATACATGACTACTGGAAAAACCATAGCCTTGACTAGAGGAACCTTTGTTGACAATGTAATGTCTCTGCATTTTAATATGCTATCTAGGTTGGTCATAACTTTCCTTCCAAGGAGTAAGCGTCTCTTAATTTCGTGGCTGCAATCACCATCTGCAGTGATTTTGGAGCCTAGAAAAATGAAATCAGCCACTGTTTCCACTGTTTCTCCATCTATCTGCCATGAAGTGATGGGACCAATTGCCATGATCTTAGTTTTCCGAATGTTGAGCTTTAAGCCAATTTTTTCACTCTCCTCTTTCACATTCATCAGGAAACTCTTTAGTTCTTCTTCACTTTCTGCCATAAAGGTGGTGTCATCTGTGTATCTGAGGCTATTGATATTTCTCCCTGCAATCTTGATTCCAGCTTGTGCTTCCTCTAGTCTAATGTTTCTCATGATGTACTCTGCATATAAGTTAAATAAGCAGGGTGACAATATACAGCCTTGACATACTCCTTTTCCTATTTTGAACCAGTCTGTTGTTCCATGTCCAGTTCTAAGTGTTGCTTCTTGATCTGCATACACATTTCTCAAGAGGCAGGTCAGGTGGTCTCGTATGCCCATCTCTTTCAGAATTTCCCACAGTTTATTGTAATCCACACAGTCAAAGGCTTTGGTGTAGTCAATCAAGCAGAAATAGATGTTTTTTGCTTGTTTTTTCTTCTGGAACTCTCTTGCTTTTTAGGTGATCCAACGGATGTTGGCAATTTGATCTCTGGTTCCTCTGCCTTTTCTAAAACCAGCTTGAACATCTTGAAGTTCAAGGTTCATGTACTGCTGAAGCCTGGCTTGAGAATTTTAACCACTACTTTAATAGCATGTGAGATGAGTGCAATTGTGTGATAGTTTGAGCATTCTTTGGCATTGCCTTTCTTTGGGATTGGAATGAAAACTGACCTTTTTCAGTCCTGTGGCCACTGCTGAGTTTTCCATATTTGCTGGCATATTGAGTGCAGCACTTTCACAGCATCATCTTTCAGGATTTGAAATAGCTCAACCGGAATTCCATCACCTCCACTAGCTTTGTTTGTAGTGATGCTTCCTAAGGCCCACTTGACTTAACTTTCCAGGATGTCTGGCTCTAGGTAAGTGATCACACCATCATGATTATCTGGGTTGTATAGTTCTTCTGTGTATTCTTGCCACCTCTTCTTAATATCTTCTGCTTCTGTTAGGTCCGTCCCATTTCTGTCCTCTATTGAGCCCATCTTTGTGTGAAATGTTCAATTGGTATTTCCAATTTTCTTGAAGAGATCTCTAGTCTTTCCCATTCTATTGTTTTCTTCTATTTCTTTGCATTGATTGCTGAGGAAGGCTTTCTTATCTCTCCTTGCTATTCTTTGGAACTCTTCATTCAAATGGTTATATATTTTCTTTTCTCCTTTGCTTTTCACTTCCTATCTTTTCACAGCTATTTGTAAGACGTCCTCAGACAGCCATTTTGCTTTTTTGCATTTCTTTTTCTTGGGGATGGTCTTGATTCCTGTCTGCTGTACAATGTCACAAACCTCCTCCCATAGTTCATCAGGCACTTTGTGTATCAGATCTAGTCCTTTAAATCTATTTTTCACTTCCACTGTATAATCATAAGGGATTTGATTTAGGTCCTACCTGAATGGTCTAGTAGTTTTCCCTACTTTCTTCAATTTCAGTCTGAATTTGACAATAAGGAGTTCATGATCCAAGCCACAGTCAGCTCCCAGTCTTGTTTTTGCTGATTGTATAGAGTTTCTCAATCTTTGGCTACAAATAATATAATCAATCTGATTTCAGTGTTGACCATCCGGTGATGTCCGTGTGTAGAGTCTTCTCTTGTGTTGTTGGAAGAGGGTGTTTGCTATGCCCAATGTGTTTTCTTTGCAGAGCTCAATTAGCCTTGGCCCTGCTTCATTTGTACTCCAAGGCCATATTTGCCTTTTACTCCAGGTGCTTCTTGACTTCCTACTTTTGCATTCCAGTCCCCTATAATGAAAAGAACATTTTTTTTGGTGGGGGGGTTTAGCTCTAGAAGGTCTTATTGGTCTTCACAGAACTCTTCAACTTCTTCGGCATCAGTGGTCAGGGCATAGACTTGAATTACTGTGATATTGAATGGTTTGCCTTGGAAATGAACAGAGATCATTCTGTCATTTTTGAGATTGAATCCAAGTACTGCATTTCAGACTCGTTTGTTAACCATGATGGCTACTTCATTTCTTCTAAGGATTCCTGCCTGATACTGTTATATTACTATATAACTCCATTTTCCTTTTCACAAGAAGTGTGCCATTTCAGAGAACTTTCCCTCATTTTTTCCTCCACCTTTGAATAAAAATGTTTCCTCTATGACCACTTTTGTGTCCTGTTCATTCCAATGACCTGCTATAGACATCACAGACATAGCACCTGTAAAATGCACATAAGACATGGGACAACCATCTGTCCTGTAAAATAAACATGTTTAATGACAGAACATACTGAAGCCAAAGTCAATATAACATTAATATTTAGATTACATGTATGAAATAGATTTATTTATCTAGATTTCCATTGTTTATTTACATATTAATTTTAAAAATGAGATATTAATAGAAAATGCTAGGTTAACAGTATGCTTTCAAAGAATGATAATCTGTGATATGTACCTTTTAACCTTCCCACAAATCCATTCAAATAATCCTTGTTAGCAGAGTTACTGAACATCAGTCAAGTATCGAAAAGGTGAGATGAAAAGGATTCTGGAAAAATCTATATACTGAACTTTTCCATTTAAAGAAGCTTGATTATACATCTGCACCCAGGGAATATTGTTTTCTATGAGAAAAATGTGTGGGTTCTTTGAGATACAATTTGTAAAATGATCTATTTCTCTTATTAACATCCACAGAAGGAGGAAGTCTCTGTTTGAATGCGTGGTGCAGATTGCTCCCCAAATCTACTAGCATACCAAATGTATAGAGAAGACATTTTCTGAGGTAGTCTTTATGTTTATTTATATTTTTATGTGTCTCTTTTTTTTTTTAAATTTCCTTTTACAGTGATCTGTCTCCAAGTATGAATTAGCTGCACTTCGCTTTCTGTCTGAAATTCTTTGAGGATACTTTAGAAATTAAAATACATTTGGTATCCTGAGGTACCTTTATTTTGTATTAATGAATAACTTTAGAAGCATTTCATTAACAGGATGAAACAAATAAATTTTGTGATGAATTAAGTAACTGATAGCAAAGTTCATAAAATTGTATTCTCCACCTCACTAAATAGGATATGTATATAGAAAATCACCATACTTTTACTCTTCCAGAGGAAACTTATCTAAAAGTTGCTAGCATGCATTGTGAAGGTTAACTTTATGTACTTAGGCTGATAAAATACATTCTCAGTTTTGACTTGTTACTGATTTTGTTACCTGGCCAAATTTTGTAACCTCTTTAGGTGTCTGTTTCCTCATTTTCAAGAGAGATTAACAAGACATTCATGTCATGGGTCAGTTTTAAAGATCAAAGGGATGTATTTATGTAAATGGCACAGTATCTGACATATAATAAAGACTTGATAATATTAGCTTTGCTTATTATGTATTAACAAATTTATATCTATGAAAGCTTGTTTTAAAAAGTCACTAGTATTTTACCAGTGTAAACATGTTATATTTCTTGAAATCCACAAAGGAGAATACTAAAATATGTTTATTTAACTCCTGAACATTCATTGTTCTGTGAAGAGAATCATGTCTCAATATGATAGAGTGAAACCAAGCATTAATAATTGGGGCAAAGTTAATATTTCCACTCAGAATCTTCAGTTTCAGCATTTTGTATATTCACCATTTGAATGAAATTAGAATGTAAGTTTTGTAAGATATGAGTTCAGATGTGTTTTTTTTTCTAAGAATTGTGATACTCATTTCAATGTAATAATTAAATGTGTTCTTTTAATCATGTACAGCCATCCATTTGGATAAAAATATCTTAAAATAAGGCAAGAATACTGGACTGGGTTGTCATTTCCTCCTCCAGGGCTTCTTCCCCACCCAGGGATTGAACCTGTGTCCCTTATGTCTCCTACATTGCAGGTGGATTCTTTCCACCTGAGAATCTATGGAGTTCTGTAGAGATGTAGTTAATTCACTTGGCTAAGGTCAGGGGCCCCAGAAAAGGTGACAACACAGTAATATTAATTCTCAGAAAGGTCAGAATCATGTAGCTGAAGAGTTTTCCATAGGATCAAATAAATGAACACATACAGAAACAGTTAATTTTTTTTGAGAGATTTCACTATAACCCTTTATTGCAGCATTTAAAAAAAAGTTAAGAGATACATTTTCTTATCTTTTTAGTTATTTGGCTCAGTCCCTCAGATATGCTATGTTCCTATGAACTTCTTCTGTCTCCATACTTTTGTGTTAGTCCAGAGAATGTTGAAGAACAAACAAGATAAACAGAGGCAATGAAAATAGATGGGATATCAAAGAAGCAATCTAGGACCTTCTGCTACACTTAGAACAGCATCATTTGCAGTTCTAGCTATCTTCTTTCAAGCAATTAGATGATTTTTTTCAAAGATAACCATTGCTTACATTACCAAATTCTTACCTCTCAGTTTTTTTCCGTCTAGTTTATTTCTTAGTTGCTCTGAATCTTAAAAATCTTCAGCATTTTGCCACTTAAAAACACTTGTTTCTAAGTTGTTCACACACTTCATATGTTTTTTTGTACTTTGATTTGAAGGAAAGAATAAGTGATTATCCTTAAAAATAATTTTTTTAATCTTATAAAAATAAGGATGTTAACAGGGATGGTAAACATATAATATATAGATTAAAATGTTTTGGGTATCATGAATATATATATATATATATATATATATATATATATATAGCTAACATCCTTACATATATATATATATATCTGTGATACTCAAAATATTTTAATTTTAAAGTAAACAAATGTAAGTTAACACATAGATTTCCTATATTATTTACATGCTATGTGCATCATGACCTTTTTGATATTTTATTTTTAAAAATAATTTCTGATACCAGTTCTCACAATTTATTAACTTTTTCTATGAGATGCCCCAGTGGACTTCACAATTTTATAATGCATAACAACACCTGTTTAATGCAGCAATGAGCTATCAGGTTGTTATAATATTGAGTCCTCCTTGTATCTATAATGATTAAGGAATTCCTCATTGTACCTATACTTTCAGTAAATGCTGTTCCTACTTTCTCTTTCTAAAGGATGATGGTGGAGGAACCTGTGGGCAGAGTCTCATGTTCTTGCCCAGGCACACCCAGGACACCCTGTCTCCCTAGTATTGGCTGTTGGTGGTCGTCTCCTTTGAAATTTTAGCTTCTAACAAGGATAAGAATAGTAGGTAACCACGGGAGCCTCAAGAGATAACAGCACAGCCTATCACTTGTTCTGAACATTGAAGAGTCTTTAATATGATTGACGTAGGGCTAGGTCTCAGGTGTGTTTGTGTGTGTGTCCATTCATACATGGGAATTCAAAAGTACCGAAGCTGTTTTCCTATTTCTGTAATAAAATCTCAACTGATGTTTTAGAGAATATGAACCAAAAAGGATTGACATTCCATCTTTTATGGCTCTTAATGAGCCTCTTCGATTTATACGGTTTTATCAGCTAAGGCAGTCCTTGGGAGGCCATGAGGAAGTCACCTCTAGAGTGTCCAACAGTATTTGGTGGGGAGACAAGGAACAACAAACTAAGGCCACTGGTGAGTCTCTGTTATTGGTTTCTCCCTTGGGAGCCAAGGTCTTCTCCGTGTTAGTTTCCTGGGTCATCGCGCCCCCAATTGTTTCCCAATGCTTTGTTTCAGATTCTTTCTCCCATACAGTGCACGCCTTTCTTCATCCTTTTAGCTGCTTGTCACTGAGACTGCCAACAGCCAGGCATCCTAAACTTTCACACCGAGGTTAGGGCTCCAGAATCCCAAGGATTCTGGTCAGTCTCCAGGCTGCAGCAAAGGTGTCCATTGTGTGCTGGGGCGCATGAGCCGCTGAGAAGCCAAAAAACTTTCTCACCCTCATCATCTACAGTCAGTCTAAACACCATGACAGAGACCTTTGCAGCAGAATCCGCACTTTTCCTTCTGGTCTCTACCCTCACCCGGCTAGAACACACCCTCGGAGCCACCTTTTGGCAGACCCCTCCCTGTACTGTCCTTGACTCCCGCGACCCTGGCCGGCAGACTCTGGGCGCGTCTCGGGTTGCACGCCGCCTCCGCCCGCGCTGCGTCCCCGCGTGCGCGCCGGGTTATCCAGTCTTTGAGCATGGCAGATTTTCACCAGATGACATCATGGGAGCTAGCGCTTGCCGGCTCCACAAGGGGGACGGAGAAGGGGAGGGAGAAGGGGAGGGGAGAGGCTGGAAGCCTCGCCAGAGCCGTTGCCTGCCGCCCGCCGTCCTTCCTCCAGCCCGGGAGGAGCGCTCCGCCGCTTACTGACAAAGGATGGGAGGATGCCTGCGCCCCGAGATGCACGCTGTGCGCAGCCCGGCGGCCGCCTAAGCAGCTTCGCCCTTCGCCGGTGAGTGACCACGAAGATCCTCCAGGAAGCGCCGCTGCGAGCCCGTAGCTCTTGAGTTCGCGGTCCCAGAAGCCTGGGTCTTCCACCCGAACGAGGTTCGGCGTGCCGTCAGCGCAGGAGCGCAGGCAGCAGGTGCCCTAGCCCGGTGCGTCCGCACGAGAGCTCAGGGTCGGCTTTTGCGCTGGAGCTGGGACCCCCCCTCGTCGGCGACTGCCTGGGCGGCCCCGATCCTGTCCGCCAGCCCTGTCTGGTGGTTCCCCGGTGCACGGCAGAGGCGGACACCACCTTCGTGTTAGGGTCGGATGGCGCCGCTCAGACAGCGCTGAATCGATGACAGTCCCTTGACAGGTTCGAGTGTGGGCTTGAGGGTCTCGGACACCGATTTTCCCGGGTGGCGCGCGCAGCTGGTCGCGGAGCGCAGCCTTTGTTTCGTGTTTGCGCCGGGGCGCTCAGCCCCGCGGGTGTTCTCGGCGACTATCCAGGGGAGAGCGGGTCCCGGCTCCGCCCGCCTAGAGGGGTGCTGTCGCGTTCTTTCCGCGGGCAGGACTGAGACCCCAGAAGGGTCTTGGACACACAGGTGAGAATCGCAGTTCTGCAGAGCGAGCTTCTTAAGCTCCAGGAGGTGAAGTGACCAGTCCAGGCAGAAAGACGCCCAAGTTCTGTCCCCAAGTGGTAAGAGTGAAAGAGCAAACTTGGGGGGACTCATTCTTTTTCTTTTGTTTTCTGCTTGTTTCCGAAGCGCTGTTCTGTTGAGGATTCTTTGTGGCAAGTGGATGGAGTTCGGGAGGCATATCCAGTATATCATTAGCGAGATCCACGTTTACCTGGGAATTCTTTTTGTTTTTCAATAGTTCCGGAAGAGGTTTGCTTGCTAAATATTTTTGAAGTCAGCACCTGTCCTAGTACAGAGCTTTGTGAGCTGGTAGAAAAGTCCCTTAGTTTAGTAGTCCCTGGCTGCTCAAGTCCCTTAGTTGAGAGTTGGGCTGCCTCTGAAAACTGGAAGGCACAGTTCCCACAACCACGCCTGTTCGCTGCCTGTCTGCTCCACGCACATTTTACTAGTGAATTCCTGTTTAGGAAGAGTCAGATTTTCAGATGACAAAGTAGTGATAACTTACTGGAATATTTGATTTTAAGTCAGTTTATTTCACGTTGTGGAAAAGGTGAAAGACGATAAAGTTTGCTACTTTGGGTTCAGTTACTTTATTTTTCATATACTGCCACTGACGTCTGAAAATATTTAAAATGTTAAGAGTTAGTTCATATTCATGAATTTAATGATGATAAATGATCTCAGAATAGTAACGAGATTCTTGGTATACACATTTGATATTCCAACATCTAACATATAGGAGAGTATAAGAAATTCGGGAGGTCATTTTATTTTCTTTTTATTATGAAAAGATTTGCTGATTTTTCTCTGGACAGGTGTTCCTAAGTAAGCTTTTCCAAACTAGAAGTATCAAAGTATATTTTGTTGATCAGTGCATGCTTTTCTGATAAACATAATGTCTTTTCAGAACAGACTTGATTAAAAAAATTATTGGAATAAGAAATGCTGTGGAAGTGAAAAAGGAACTGGTTGAGAACATAGGCAGGTTTTACTAAATATAAACGGTGGGAGGAAGATGGGTTTCAGAGGATGTCATATCAATTTTTGTTCATTCTAGCTTTTGCATACTTGTCTCTCCTTCTGGGGAGGACATAGTTAAATATTTGATGGTTATGTTGAGAAACCAGTGATATAAACAGAAAACCTATCTTCATCCAGAACTTCTGGGTTTGGAAGCAATGTTTTCTCCCATTGATTCAGAAATAATTTTTACTTCATTATTTGTTTCCTGACTTCTTATCAGAAAGGGCTCCACCAGTTCTTCAAAAGTTTTATTTCTAACTTTATTGTACTGATCTATTTATAGTAAAGCTTAAGGAACTTTCCATGAAAGTTCTTAAAGAGCCCACTTCTCACATCAGCTATTCTGCTGAAATACAGTAATACCAGAATCTGTTTGAAACTAGCCCAGGGAATGACCAGTCTTCTGATGTGCTCACGTGATGGCATGTACCAGACAAAATAATTTATGTAAAGTATATAATCCCAGTCTGACAGTCAGTGAGCAGTGTTAAGCAGGAGGAGTATGGTATTTGGCAAATGATATTTCCTTCAACAATAAGATATTTTACCCCTCCCCCTTTATATGATAAATGAAGATGTACATTGGGATAACAGGCTATACTTTAGGTCTGAAATCTTTTATGTCAAAAACATTTATTCCAGAAGGTAAAAATGCTCTGATGCTTTACTATACATAAGATAGAATATGTGAGGAAAGTTCTCAGAAAGTGTAAGTATCTTATAAATCAAAATTATTTAATGTTTTTGATAGGTAGTACAACATAGATTTTAAATATATGAATAAATATTCTCATAATGTTCTTTAATATGTTTCACAAATATTTGAAACTATTTTATTACACAGGACCTTGAATTTGGAAAGATTAGGGGAAGAAGAAGAAGTTGTAAGACAAATGCAGAGCTATACTATATTGACATGAGTAGGCAGCAGTGGTGTTTCAGGGTCATGGAAAAGAGCATTATGTCAGAAGACTGGAAGATTCCTGAGAAAAAATAACATATGAGGAATAAGTCTATAGTATTTGGTGGCCTCTTGGTTTGTTATTTCGTTTGCTTGATATGAACGGATAATGTAGGATTTCAGTAATACAGTAAAACTATCTTCACCTTCCTCAAACCCATTCAGAAATCTTAAACCCTTTCAGAAGTTTGTTTTATGGTGTTTTCTGTGGTGCAATTCAAATTCTGTTAAGGATACTTTATAAATTATAAAATATCATGACGAGTATTGAAATTGATAAGTAAAAGCTTTATGGCTGAAAGGTTTTTGATTTCAGCCTTTTCTGGAATTATAATTTAAGAGTGAAAACCGAAAGTTATGGAATTGTTGAAAATATTCAGGAGTGTGATGATATTTGGGCCTTCCTAAGAGGCTCAGTGGTAAAGAATCTCCCTGCCAATGCAGGAGACATTGGTGCAATCCCTGGGTTAAGGAGATCCCCTGGGGAAGGAAATGGCAGACCAGTCTATTATTCTTGCCTGGAAAATCCTATGGATAGAAGAGCCTGGTGGGCTACAGTCTATGAGGTTGCAAAAGAGTCATATATGACTCTTCAGCAACTAAAAAACAACAATGATGTTTATAAGAGAAGATAATTTTGTTAATGGGTTTTTAAAAAATATTTTTTTTAGAAATTGAAAAAAAATCCTCAGAAGCCAAAAGTATTCCTTTGCTATATATTGGATACATTTTGCAACTTAATGGACCCTTTTGATATTATTAATTCATTTTCCACTTCCCAGTGTAAGAATGTTGAGGACCAGGTAAGTAAAATGCGTTCTAGCTTTAACTTTGTCATCGAATTGAGGATGAGTCTCTGAATCTCCTAACAATTTCCTCTTACATAAAATGACATGTAGAATTACATCTTACATGACAGCAACTGCCCTGTATTTCTCACAGGAAGTGCTATATAGTAAATGAGCTAATATACAAATATGATTTTAAAAATAGAAGAAGAACTAAAGATTATGCATTAGTTAACTTTTAAGCCTTAGGTATTTTCAGTTAAAGAAGTAAGTTTATATAAATGTTAATTTAGTTTATGATTTCTATTTTAAACATCTGATATTTTTAACTAGAGGCATTCTTGACAATTCACTTATTGTATTCTTCATAAACATTTTAAAGTAGATTTTTATAAAGTTGTCAACTTTACTGGTAACAAATGCTCTCATTTTTTGTGTATCTGAAAATATTTCTATTTAGCCTTTATTTTTAAAAATACTTAAGTTGGGTATAAAATTTTTATTTGGCAGTTCTTTTCTTTCAACACTTTACCTTGTTATTCTTTGATTCTGGAGTCCATCAGATCTATCAGTCTTGTCGTTGCTTTAAAGATACTGTGTCTTTGCCTCTGACTGATTTTAAAATTTCTATTTGTCTTTTTTTCTCACATTTACTATGATGTTTCTGGATATGATTTTCTTTTGATTTAACTTCTTTTACATTTGCAGAGCTTTTTGCATTTGTGGATAAACACCTTCCATCAGATGATATTCATAGTGAATTCTTGACACTGTATTCCATTTTCTTTATTTTCCTGAGATCTCAAGTATATTTTTAATACATAGTTTCACTGTGCCCAACATGTCTGTTTTACATATTCTACTATTTTCTACTCAGTGCTTATTTGGAAACTTTCCTTTGACTTTTTCTTCTAATCTTTTCCTACACCTACATTATGCCCTTTAAACTATTGAACTTATCTATGGGTTTCTGCTCTAACTAGTGTAGTTTTTTTCAGTTTTCAAATGTATATTTCATTCTTTCCTATGAACACCAACTTATTTTCTCTATCTTTTCCTGTTATTCTGCACATACTAATTAAAATCATTTAATTTTTTTTCTACTAATGCCAATAACTGGATTATTGTGAGCTTGTTTTCAGTACCGCTTTACTTTCAATTTTAATAATTGTGTATAAAATTTTTTGCATCTCCAGACAATTCATCCAAGATCAAAGATCAACATTTCTTCTGCTAAGCAGATAAAATGGAAGTGAAGTAAAGTTGCTCAGTCATGTCCAACTCTTTGCAACCCCATGGACTGTAGCCTATTGGGCTCCTCTGTTTATGGGATTTTCCAGGCAAGAGTACTGGAGTGGGTTGCCATTTCCTTCTCGAGAGGATCTTCCCGACCTAGGGATCGAACCCAGGTCTCCCACAGTGTAGGCAGACACTTTACCGTCTGAGTCACAAGGGAAGCCCTGCAACATGCTAGGAGCAGATAAAATGGAAAAGTGGACAATCACTGCAATCCAGTCGATGATGGAGCTGGCTCCAGTGTAAATGGACTTCATCCCAGGCAGGGGTACCTAACTGCCAAGGAATAGACATCCAGAGCCTTCCACCAGTGCATTCACAAATACTAAACACAATTACTCAGACAAGACCTCTGAGAATCCTGCTCTTCTTCTCAAATGTTTTCTTGTTAGCCTCCAGTCATATGCACAACATTATATGAGCAAACACCATGTGTGTAAAACCAGGCATATTCCAGGCTGGTACTTCATCATTTATTTCTTACTAGAATCTCAGCCCTTTCTAAATTTAATTTTTTATCTTTCACCATAAAAGCCAATGCCCCCCACCACCCGTATTCTCTACCCTGAATTAGGAGTCCTTTACTCAGGCAAAGCCCATATTCTCAACTTATTGCTGTGTGTTTAGGTTGGCAAATGTCCCCATTCTCTGTTCCAGGGGAGAAGAGCTCTTTCAACAGTTCAGTTTACCTCTGCATGTTTCCTTTATTTGGAGTCTTGAGGCCTCTAGTCTTGGCTTCTTCAGAAGCTCTTCAATAGTTTTTAACAGATTTATTTTTTGGCATTTCTTCTTGTTCCAGGTGGTAATATTGGTCATTGTGAGTGCTCCACTCTGTCAGGTGTATTGGGTCATTACTTTTCACTGATTACAAAAACAGATGTGGAGAGATGTAAGCTAATTACTTGATGATAAAGCTGGAGTAAGTGATCTCAGTAATCTCAATTTATAGGCTCCTAAGCAATAGAGCTAACTCTGAACCCATTTGATTTTAAAAAGTGTTGTTATAAAAAGAGGTCAGATTCTCTCTGGTGGCTCAGATGCTAATGAATCCACCTGCAATGTGGGAGACCTGGATTTGATCCCTGGTTTGGGAAGATCCTCTGGAAAAAGGAATGACTATCCATTCCAGTATTCTTGCCTGGAGAATTCCATGGACAGGGGAGCCTGGAGGGATATAGTCCATGGGATTGCAAAGAGTCAGAGACGACTGAACAACTTTCACTTTCAAGTAATAGAGCTAACTCTGAACTCATTTGATTTAAAAAACAATTAAAAGAGGTCAGATTCTACAATACTATGTAGTTTTATTATGTAAAATATGATTTGAAAACTGTTTATTTCCTTTTTGAGGTAGAATTTCACAACAGTGGAATCCAGTAATTCAAATAGGTAGTAAATTTACATTCATGATAAATAAATACAGTAAACTGGCAACATTTTTCTTTTTCTTTGGGGTGATACAACACATACACATGTGTGTATTAAAAAAGCACTCCTTTCTGAACATAAGCATCCCATGATTTAGGAATCATCCTAATTTACATAAGTTCTACATATGAGGAGTAAATAGGGAAATTTCTGGGAGCCCAGTGGTTAGGACTAACTGTTTTCACTGCAGCACTGCAGGGGACCTGTTTCAATTTCTGGTAGGGAAACCAATATGCGATGTGACCAAAAAAAATTAAAATAAAAGAGAGTGAATAATGTAGGAAGTCTAGAGCCACTCTCTTTGCAGAAACAATTGTCCTTTGTTTTTCAGATTGTTACTTCGTAACAAGAAGATACAGACTTAGCTTGCCATATGCCTTTAATAGAGTTAACAAGTTAATAGTACATATTTTTTTGTTCTCTTTGTTATATGATTGACACTCAGAATATATTTCCTCCAGAAGAAATGTTACAAATGATGGTCAGTTGGCTTTGAAATGATGTCTTTAACAATGTACTTAAAGCATGACCTAAATTAACTCTACTTATATGCATTAGCCTAAAAATTTTGTTGAATCTGTTTATGAATGGATGAATACTCAAAGTGAACTAAAATATGAAATGATGTTTCTAAGTGATTATAACATATGAGAAACCACTGATTTTTGTGTAGAAACTGGAGAATCCAATTCTATTAGGTGGAAATTGGGAGAATGCTGGGAATGGACTCTTTTGCTGCCTTCAATTCAGGGTCCTGAAGTCCTTTAGGAAATTGAATGATGCTGGTGAGAGTTTTATGTTAGTACTTGCTCACTATTAGGGGCTGACACTCTGATGATCAGTGATTTGGTTCTTACAGTGATTTTGGTTTTCACATGCTTCAACTTAGTTCCTGCCTGATACACTTTCAGTCTCACTCTGCTTCTGTCGTGATTATGACAAGCACTATAGCCAAGCTATGACCCAGTTGTATTGATTTCTCACATTGAGCTTCTGCTAAGTACCTTTCACTCTCTCGTCTGTAACTTACCAGCTTGTCTTCCCTCTGCCCATGGAAGTGCAGCCTAGAAATGGGAGGCATGGGACTGAGTGGGCAGTTCTGAGAGGCTTTCTATGGGGCCTCAGAAGGCCCAGTTGGGTGGCACTTCAGGTGGCCCCGATCATGACCTGAATCCATATACCTGTATTGGCTTTTATTTGCCAGTTTCACTTCACCTGCTGTTTCATTCTTATTCTCTAGGATCACCTTCTACTATGTGCACATTAGTTTTTATTTCAGACACTGCTTTTGAAGGACACTTGGCCTAAAGTATGTGATAAGTTTACTTTTCTTCTATACAGGAAAATGAAAAAAAGAAAGGGAAAAAGAATCAGGGCTAAAGCCTAAGTGAAATAAAATGAAAGTCTCTCAGTCATGTCCGACTCTTTGCCAACCCAGGTCTCTCACATTTCAGGTGGATTCTTTACCAGCTGAACCACAAGGAAAGCCCAAGAATATTAGAGTGGGTAGTCTATTTCTTCTCCAGCAGATCTTCCTGATCCAGGAATTGAAGCAGGGCCTTGGGCTCAGCTGGTAAAGAATCTGCCTGCAATGTGGGAGACTGGGCTCTATCCCTGGGTTGGGAAGATCCCCTGGAGAAGGGAACAACTACCCACTCCAGTATTCGGCCTGGAGAATTCCATGAACTGTGTAGTCCATGGTGTCACAAAGAGTCGGACACAACTAAGTGACTTCTCTTCCCTTCTCTCCTGCACTGCAGGCAGATTCTTTACCAACTGAACTATCAGGGAAGCCCATGAGCCACACCCCTTTGCAATAAGAGAAAGTGATAGGGAAGAAGATAAAAGTGAGATAAAAATCTCAAAGGTATTTTATTTACAAAGTCATAATTTTTAGATCAAATGGAGTCCTCTGAGGTCATCTGTTTACTTAATGATTAATTTCCCTCCCTCCCTCCCTTGTTTTCTACTTCCCTTTAATATATATTTACTGGTCATCTACTTTATAGCTTGTACTCAGCTGCTGCTGCTTCTGCTAAGTCACTTCAGTCATGCCCAACTCTGTGCAACCTCACAGATGGCAGCCTATCAGGCTCTTCCATCCCTGGAATTCTCCAGGCAAGAACATTGGAGTGAGTTGTCATTTCCTTCTCCAATGCATGAGAATGAAAAGTGAAAGTAAAGTCTGCTCAGTTGTGTCCAACTCTTAGCGACCCCATGTAATGCAGCCTACCAGGCTCTTCCGTCCATGGGATTTTCCAGGCAAGAGTACTGGAGTGGGGTGCCATTGCCTTTTCCGTTGTACTCAGCTAGGTCCTGGTAATATAATGATTGGAAAATGGGGCATGATCCCTGCCTCTTCAGAGAGTTTTATTTTGTGAAATGAATTAAACACTCACCCAAGCAGATACACATATGGGAGAGTGAATGTATTGAAGGACAGCTACACACTGATGAGAGAGCCTATTTCTGGGGACTTTGACTTAGTTCAGTTTAGAGGGAAGGTCTAGGCAAGGATTCTTGAGGCCAGAATATTTGAGCTGACAGCAAAAGGGTGAGCACAAATTAATCAGGCAGGAAGAGGAGGGAAGAGTCTTCTAGTAGAAGGACAAATGTACTGTGATCAAGGCCCTTGTTGTTGGAAGAAGTCTGACAAAGTTCAAGGTACCATTGGCATCTTGAAAGAAAGAGTGTGATGTGGTTGAGCAGTTGTGCCAGATATGAGGAGCTGTTGCAAAATATTTCAAATATTGTAGAATGAAGTGTGTGTGTGTATCTACATGTGTAATTGTATTTGTGTGTGATGGTGGCAGTAAGGAGGGTGCCTCACAAATAAATGAGATGATGCATTAGCAAAAAACAAATATATGAAGCCTCTGGGAAAAACACTGTATAATATATACAGCCTAAAAACTATTGAAAGTTATGAGCATTAGAAAGATATGGTATTAATGATAGGAACTGATCCTTCTATGTTAGTCCATTTCTGAATAGAGTTGAATAAAAAGGAATGAAGTATTCATTCATTTTTTGATCCGTTTATTTGTCCTAGCTCATGTTACCTTAAAAACTGTAAAAATGTCTTTTTAAGTTCTAGATATCTAAGTAGTTTTATATTGCTATAAAATTTATATATCTTTGCTAGCTATGTGTTAACCTTTAGGGTGGTAGAAATATAGGCAGACTTTTCTTTTTGAAAAGTATTTGAACTAAAATTTTACATGAAGTTGCTTTTAGTAGTGTAACACAGAAGGCATCTACTTGGATGCATGGTAACATGGTGCCTGGCTATGTTAAATTACCCAGTCCCATGTCAGCCCCTTCATTGAGGTTTTAATAAAGTTAAATTACCCTTGTACCCATACAAGTTTGGATCCTGGATCTGCTAGTTTCTCTTGAATTTGAAATTCAAGGGACTAGAGACAAATGATTTTACAATTAGAGTTGTATTTCCTTTGATATGTCCTGGCATTAATTTTGCTTGAATTGAACACAAAGTTATATTGCAGACTCAGGGTGAAATGACCCTTTAAGATTTAGCATAATATATATAACAACTCTTGTTAGCTATTCTCCCTTCTTGGTGAGATAATGTGGTTTATTTTTATAGGTTAGTTGTAAACTTAATCTTTTATGAAATCTCTTAATCATATGAGTATGTCTTGTATTTTTAAAGTTTAATAAATAAATGGATAAACAAGTACTGATTTAGAAAGTACAACATGAAAAAAAGATTTGTGCCATGAACAAAGACAAAGAATTAGACAAAAATGGGGGAATTAATTGGAAGATTATTAAGATAATGAATAACAAGTTTAAATGGAAAAGCCTGGGACTGTTTGATTTGTTCTTTATGATGTTCATGGTGGAGGATAACCACCCCTAGATTCAGAAAAGCAAATTTAGAAAACTCCCCTCCCCTATTTTTTCTAGACCAAAAGTTAGAAAAAATATCTGAAAAGCAGTGATAACAGACACTATTTTCATGGACTTTTGTTATGGAGATGAACCATAGCTGTCAACTTAGAGAAACTGTTAAAAATGTTGCTGCTGCTGCTGCTGCTGCTGCTAAGTCGCTTCAGTTGCGTCCGACTCTGTGCGACCCCAGAGACGGCAGCCCACCGTCCCTGGGATTGTGGAGAATCCCCCATCCCTGGGATTCTCCAGGCAAGAACACTGGAGTGGGTTGCCATTTCCTTCTCCAATGCATGAAAGTGAGAAGTGAAAGTGAAGTCGCTCAGCCATGTCTGACTCTTCGCGACCCCATAGACTGCAGCCTACCATGCTTCTCCATCCATGGCAGTAAGTGTTAACTTATTTTTCACCACATATGTACCAGTAACCCAGAAAGCCCAAAAATCTATTTTGGGGACATGTAGAAGAGATCTTAGAATTTGAAGTCTAATTACAATCATATGTTTTTCTTTAAATAATAAATACAAATATTTCAAAATATTGGCAGTAGTCATAGTTATAGGAGTTTATTTCTTTATTTTTCAACTGCATTTTCATACAATCATAAGTATGACTTATTTTTATAGAAAAAAGGAAATAAATACTTCTTAAATAGAAAAAAATGAGTATCTGAAGCAAAACTTCAAAGTGATAAATTCTGTTAAATTTGAGAGGTTGTTTTGTAGATGTTTGCTATTTTTTAATACTTTTCTCCACATGTATATATATTTATGATAAATTTATTTATAGAGAAAAATGATGTAAAAAGAATTTTCTATTTCATGCTAAGTTACACTCTATATCTAGTGCAAAAATTTCTTTGACTAACATGCTCAACAGTATAAGTGACAACATATGTTTGGCAATTTCTTACTGGGCGCCCAGATTTTTTATTTTGTTTCAAATGAATTGTTTGAAGAAAATTGTTGATTATCCTCACTAACCTGTCCTAAAAAATAATGAAGAGAACACTTTAATATTGTCAAGTTTTGTTTTTTACTTTTATATGTTTTCATGAAGAGCAAAGAGTTATCCACATTTTTTGCTTCTCTATTTTTTATGGTAGCAACATTTATTCAATTTGTATACTTTACTTAGGGAAATATTTGTTATATAAAGGCATTTTGAAAGTTGGTTTTAAACAGAAAGGCCTATTTTTCTATATAAAGTCTGTTTGTGTTAAAAGTCAGAACAAAATATAAAGAAACAACATATATGGGTATATTGAAACAGTAAGAGTATTATGAAAAACTGGGATTATTTCTATGGGGCTTCCCTGGTGGCTCAGAGGGTAAAGTGTCTGCCTGCAATGTGGGAGATCAGGATTTGATCCCTGGGTTGGGAAGATCCCCTGGAGAAGAAAATGGCAACTCACTCCAGTATTCTTGCCTAGAAAATCCCATGAATGGAAGAACCTGGTAGGCTACAGTCTATGGGGTTGCAAAGAGTCAGACATGACTGAGTGACTTTAATGAAAGTTTACTTTTGTACTACCTATTAATATAATTCATCCAATGAACATTTTAAAGATAAAATTGGGAGAAATTTTTGATACATGCTCTAGTGATTTTTGAAAATAAACAAATATGTGTTTTAGTAAAACAATAAAAGGAAATTTTATAGCAGGTAAGAAATCATGTCTAAATGGTTATAATTTCTGAATGCCTTCTGTGAAATATTTGAAAGAATATAAAAATCGCCACTATCACAATTGTTGTTCAGCTGCTCAGTCATGCCTGACTCTTTGCGACCCCACGAATTGCAGCATGCCAGGCTCCCCTGACCTCCACCATCTCCCAGAACTTGCTCAAACTCACGTCCATTGAGTTGGTGATGCCATCCAACTATTTTGTCCTCTGCCATCCCCTTCTATTCCTGCCTTCAATCTTTCCCAGCAACAGAGTCTTTTCTAATGGGTCAACTCTTCATAACAGGTGGCCAAAGAATTGGAATTTAAGCTTCGCCATCAATCCTTCCAATGAATATTCAGGACTGATTTCCTAGGATTGACTGGTTTGATTTACTTGCAGTCCAAAAGACTCTCAAGAGTCTTCTCCAACACCAAAGCTCAGAAGCATCAATTCTTCAGTGCTCAGCCTCATTTATGGACCAACTCTCACATCCCTACATGGCTACTGGAAAAACTGTAGCTTTGACTAGATGGACCTTTGTCAGCAAAGTAATGTCTCTGCCTTTTAATATGCTGCCTAGGTTAGGCATAGCTTTTCCTCCAAGCAGCAAGTGTCTTTTAATTTCATGGCCGCAGTCCCCGTCTTCAATGATTTAGAGCCCAAGAAAATAAAATCAATCAATATTTTCACTATTTCCCCATCTATTTGAAATGAAGTGATGGGACTGACTGCCATGATCTTATTTGTTTGAATGTTGAGTTTTAAGCCAGCTTTTTCACTTTTCTCTTTCACCTTCAACTAGAGTTTCTTTAGTTCCTCTTCACTTTCTGCCATAAGGGTGGTGTCATCTGCACATCTGAGGTTGTTAATATTTCTCCCAACAATCGTGATTCTACCTTGTGCTTCATCTAGTCTGGCATTTCTCATGATGTACTCTGCATATAAGTTAAAAAACAGGGTGACAGTATACAGCCTTGAGGTACTCTTTCCCCAATTTGGAAGGAGTCTACTGTTCCAAGTCTGGTTCTAATTGTTGCTACTTGACCTGCATACAGGTTTTTCAGAAGGCAGGTAAGGTGGTCTGGTATTCCCATCACTTGAAGAATTTTCAACAGTTTGTTGTGATCCACACAGTCAGAGGCTTTAGCGTAGTTAATGAAGCAGAAATAGATGTTTATTCTGGAATTCTCTTGCTTTTTCTTTGGTCCAGTGGATGTTGGCAATTTGATCTCTTGTTCCTCTGCCTTTTCTAAATCTATCTTGAACATCTGGTATCTCTCAGTTCACATACTGCTGAAGCCTAGCTTGGAGAATTTTGAGCATTACTTTGCTAGCATGTTAAATGAATGCAATTGTGAAGTAGTTGGAACATTCTTTGGTCTTGCTCTTCTTTGGGACTGGAATGGATACTGATCTTTTCCAGTCCAGTGGCTACTGCTGAGTTTTCCAAATTTGCTGTCCTATTGAGTGCAGCACTTTCACAGCATCATCTTTTAGGATTTGAAATAGCTCACCTGGAATTCCATCACTTCCACTAGCTTTGTTCACAGAGATGCTTTCTAAGGCCCACTTGACCTCACACTCCAAGATGTTTGGCTCTAGGTGAGTGATCACAGCATCATGTTTATCTGGGTCATTAGATCTTAATGTTTATTTTTTTTTATAGTTCTGTGTATTCTTGCCACTTCTTAATATTTTATGCTTTTGTTACATCCATACCATTTCTGTATTTATTGTCACCATCTGTGCATGATATGTTCCCTTTGTATCTCTGATCTTCTTGAAGAGATCTCTAGTCTTTCCCATTCTATTGTTTTCCTCTATTTGTTTGCACTGATCACTTAACAAGGCTTTCTTATCTCTCCTTGCTCTTTTTTGGAACACTCCATCCAGATGGGTTTATCTTTCCTTTTCTCTTTTGCCTTTCACGTCTCTTCTTTATTTAGCTATTTGCATAGCCTCCTCAGGCAACCGTTTTGCCTTTTGGCATTTCTTTTTCTTGATGATGGTTTTGATCACCACTCCTGCACAATGCTATGAACCTCTATCCATATTTCTTCAGGCACTCTTTCTATTAGATCTAATCCCTTGAATCTATTTGCCACTTCCACTGTATAATTGTAAAGTATTTTGTTAGGTCATACAAATGAATGGCCTAGTGGTTTTCCCTAATTTCTTCTATTTAAATCTGAATTTTGCAATAAGTTTATGATCTATGCAACAGTCAGCTCCTGGTCTTGTTTTGACTGACTGAGCTTCTCCATCTTCAGTTCCAAAGAATATAATCAATCAGATTTCAGTATTGATCATCTGGTGATGTCCATGTGTAGACTCATCTCTTGTGATATTGGAAGAGAGTGTTTACTACGATCATTGTGTTCTTTTGGCAAAACTCTGTCAGCCTTTGCACTGCTTTACCTTGTACTCCAAGATCAAACATGCCTTTTACTCCAGGTATCTCTTGACTTCCTAGCTTTGCATTCCGGTCCCCTATGATGAAATTGACATCATTTTTTGGTATTAGTTCTAGAAGTTATTACAGGTTTTCATAGAACCATTCAGCTTCTTCAGAATTAGTGGTTGGAGCATACACTTGGATTACTGTGATATTGAATGGATTGCTTTGGAAACCCGGAGAAGGCAATGGCAACCCACTCCAGTACTCTTGCCTGGAAAGTCCCATGGATGGAGGAGCCTGGTAGGCTACAGTCCATGAGGTGGCTAAGAGTCAGCACAACTAAGTGGCTTCATTTTCACTTTTCACTTTGCATGCATTAGAGAAGGAAATGGCAACCCACTCCAGTGTTCTTGCCTGGAGAATCCCAAGGACGGGAGAGGCCTGGTGGGCTGCTGTCTATGGGGTCACACAGAGTTGGACATGACTGAAGTCACACAGCAGCAGCAGCAGCAAGTACTGCATTTGAGACTCTTTTGTTGATTATAAGGGTTACTCCATTTCTTCTAAGGGATTCTTGCCTAAAGTAGTAGATATAATGGTCGTCTGAATTAAATTCATCCATTCTGGTCCATTATAGTTCACTGATTCATAAAATGTCAATGTTCACTTTTGCCATCTCCTGTTTAACCACTTCCAATTCACCTTGATTCATGGGCCTAACATTCCAGGTTCATGTGCAATATTGTCTTTTACAACACTGAACTGCTTTCACCCAGACACCTCCACAATTGGGCATTGTTTCTGCTTTGGCTGAGACTCTTCATTCCTTCTGGAGTTTTTTCTCTGCTCTTCTTCAGTAGCATATTGGGCACCTACCAACCTGGGGAGTTCATCTTTCAGTGTCATATATTTTTGCCTTTTCAAACTGTTCATGCATTTCTCAAGGCAAGAATGCTGAAGTGGTTTGCCTTTCCCTTCTTCAGTGGGCCATGCTTTGTCAGAACTCTCCACCATGACCCATCTGTCTTGGGTGTCCATACACGACATAGCCATAGTTTCTTTGAGTTAGACAAGGCTGTGATCCATGTGATCAGTTTGCTTAGCTTCTTGGATTGTGGTTTTCATTCTGTCTGCCCTCTGATGGATGAAGATAAGAAGCTTGTGGAAGCTTCCTGGTGGGAGGGCCTGACTGTGGGAATCTAGGTCTTACTCTGGTGGCAGGGCCATGTTCAGTAAACCTTTAATCCAATTATCTGCTGATGGGTGGGACTCTGTCCCCTGCCTATAGTTTGGCTAGACTAGTTTTGCCATAGCTTTAACAAAGGTATTCTACTTTTTCTTTCAAATCTTCTTTCCCAAGCTGTTTTAAAGTGAAAAAAAAAAAAAGAGACATAAAGATTTACAAATGCCAGAAATGTTTGTTATGGTTTCTCCGGAGACTAAGAACTCCTCTTCTTCTCCTTCAGCAGGGGACCAGATGTCTGAGAAGCCTTCTGCCCTTGAAAGAATGGCAAGTGGGTATCTGCTGTGTTAAACATATTTCAAAACTTGAAAAAAAAACCTGATTTTTCCCATTTGGATAAAGCTGGGAGCTTTTATCTTGTAAGATAAAGCCATTGAGAGGAAAGCCAGGGATTCTTCTGGGTCACAAAGTCTTCATTATGATGCTCTCAGTAATGACCACACAGGACAATTAATGAGTTGACCTGGGGTGGATGGTACAACAATTGATGCCTGATACCTGCCTGGAATGCTGATCACATGGATCGTCCTGAGATTCTACTCATATTGGCTGCTAAAATATGCCATTTTCTGAACTAATGCCATCTTTAATTAAAGTCTTTATCAATGGTTCTCAGATTTTGGTGTGAATCACAAATACCTGTATAATAGCTAAAGATCCAGATTCCTGGGTTCCATTGATAGGAATTGACATTTTGAGTGAGAGGAACAACGTGTCACTTTTCTAGTGGTCTGCATCTCCCAGAAAGATGGACTTCCAGCTCCAGTGTAAGCACATATGTTGTAGTACTATCTGTACTTGTGGGGATATTAAATTAAAAAGAAAAAAAGAAAAAACAGACATTATTATAGCTATGATCTCACTATAGGAATAAAAATGAAGCTCTAGGTGGTGCTTTACTTATTTCATAGCACAACTAGTATGTTGAAATTGGAGCATAAATAGTTTGAATGTTCTGTTGCTGGTACAGCTGGTTAAACTGTATATTCAATCACAATGTATAGACTATGGACTTCCATAATTTACTTACAATATACCAGAAATAAGAACTTCAGGGAGAATCTTTCTTCTCCATAGAAGCAACAGCTAAAGTATGTATCTTGGTATGTATCACAAGTAGTAACTTGATTGAAGGGTTTCACATCAGAGAGATCTGATGAAATTCAGAGCTTTTAAATACATTAGACAAGAATATTGAAAACAGTAGCAAATGAGAGAAAGAATGAATTCTTCCCCAAACATCATTTCTTGGTAGAACTAATGCATATGTGATGACATATCCACACATCACTGGAGTTAATAAAATGCTTAAAGGCACAATGCAGATGTCCACATCTTCCAAATGTTTTGTAACAGCTGGGTGAAAAGGAATGAAATTGCCTTCCTTTGAAGTTCACCTATTATGTTAGCAATGGTCACTTGGAATCCAAAAATCCAGGAGAAACCAAAAATCTTTGATTTTGTTGTTTGAGGTTAGGTTTTGTAGAGTAATTAGAGAAATTTCTTTCTTAAATGGGTTGAAGTATCAGAACATATCTGATACTTGACGTATCTTCCTCCAAACACTTTAAAGAAAACTGCTATTGCTATAAAATACTTGGAAAAAGATTAAAGGACCTTTGAGCTTCTTTTACATTTCCCTGTTTTGTTTTGTTTTTTAATTTTTAAATATCTGGTTGCTGAATGCCCTATATACTCATAAAAAACTAGTTTTGAAATAGCAAATACTACTCAAAGCATTATCTATTTCATAAACTATGCTGAACTTGATTTAATAGCCAGAAAATAGGTTTAATTTTCTTGGGATGATATTAGTAATATGATGCTAATTATAACTTGTTTTACAATCTGATGATCTTATTCACTGATTTTTTCCTTAATGATATCTGGATAAACGATAAGCTCCTTATATTAACCAGGTCTCCCAATTCTCATTTGTCAAGAGACCTATCAGTGTACACTGCCTTTGCACTCTATTTTTATGTCCCTAAAGCAAAATCCATGTTGAAAATGTAATTTATTTTTGTGAAATTAATTTCAGATATTCTGTTTAGTAAGTCTCATTTTGAATTGCATGCTGTTGTTTCTTCTCTCAGTTATTTTTCTTAAACCTAATCAACGTTTATCTTCTAATTCTTTCTTTGGTGCAAAAGAATCTTCCCTGTGCTTCATATTCAGTGTTACTTGGCCAGCGACTTTCTTGGCCCTTATACCCCTCAGTCACGTTGACTGAAGCTATTTGCCTGTGATCTCTGTTTGTAGTCATGCCAAGAGATCCCAGGGATCCCTGGCACCCATCTAAATCTTCACTCCCCCTTGGGATCCCAGTCCAAGCAGCAGATGTTTGCTAGCAGAGGCTGCTCTGCAGAGTCTGTTCTGAGTCACATGTGGGCCCCGGTTGTGACTGGAGTCTGTTCCAGGGTCTCATACGGGCTCTGCTGTGGACTGACTTTTATAATCTCAGTGTTGATGTGGAGGAGAGTTTTGCCCCTTCCTTGGGGAATAATTAATATTTCCTTTATTAGAAAAATATAGCCACGGTGTATAATTTCTGCAGTCTTTCCCTCTTTCTTGTAATTATCTTGCCACCTGTCACCTGAACACTGGTGGTTTACAGAATATATGGGAAAATCTGAAACTCTTCCTGATGTCATGATACCTTTTAGAAAATGGATGTCTCTTTCTTTCTTTCTTTCTTTTTTTTTTTTTTTTTTTTTGGAGAAAGGAAATGGCAACCCATTTTGAAGAAGGCAACCCATTCTAGAGAAAGAAATGGCAACCCACTCCAGTATTCTTGCCTGGAGAATTCCATGGATAGAGGAGCCTGGCAGGCCGCAGTCCATGGGTTCACTAACAGTCGGACACGACTAAGCGACTTTCACTCATTCACTTTTTCTTTTGAGGTTTTGCAGAAAATTATTTCTCAAATATCTTTTCCATTCAAAGTTAATATCTAACAGAAAAACCTCTCAAAACTTCCAACATATGGAGGCTCAACAACACACTGCTGAATAACCAACAAATCGCAGAAGAAATTAAAAATGAAATCCAGTTATGCATGGAAACGAATGAAAATGAAAACACAACAGCTCAAAACCTATGGGACACTGTGAAAGCAATGCTAAGGGGAAAGTTCATAGCAATGCAAGCTCACCTCAGGAAACAAGAGAAAAATCAAATAAATGACCTTACTATACACCTAAAGCAACCAGAAAGGGAAGAGATGCAGAAGCCCAGGTCTAGTAGAAAGAAAGAAATCTTAAAGATCAGGGCAGAAATTAATGCAAAGGAATCAAAAGTGACCATAGCAAAAATGAACCAAGCCAAAAGCTGGTTCTTTGAGAAGATAAATAAAATTGACAAACCGTTAGCCAGACTCATCAAGAAACAAAGGGAGAAGAACCAAATCAACAGAATTAGAAATGAAAACGGAGAGATCACAACAGAAAACACAGAAATACAAAGGATCATAAGAGACTATTATCAGCAACTATATGCAAATAAACTGGACAATTTGGATGAAATGGACAAATTCCTAGAAAAGTACAACTTTCCAAGACTAAACCAGGAAGAGATAGATAATATTAATAGACCCATCACAAGCA